>NDXB01020551.1:13347-47398 GCA_002631895.1 Agapornis roseicollis
TTTTTTTTTTTTTTTTCTTTTTTTTTTCTTCAACAGAATAAATTATATATCCAGGAGATTCTTCCATTTTACAGCCTGGAAAAACAACGCTTCCCTGGAAACTGGGCTAAGCTAAAGAAAGCCATCCGCTGCTAGGTTAAACTCCAAGAACACTTTATTAAGAACATTAACAGACTAATTTCCAACATTCACTTGTTTATTTTTTTAAACAGAAAGTTTTTTTTTCAAGATATAAACAATTTTTTTTTGTTAAACTATAATACAGTGGGAGTAAAAATGAACTGAGAAGTTTCTGCTGCACAACAGCGAAGAAAGCTCCCACAAAAATGTTTACCAAACATTTCCTTCTCTTTTCCCGCATCCCAGGTTCCATTCTTACTCTTCATTTAACTGATTTTTTTTTTTTTTGCCAGAAAGTTGATATTTCAAGTTTGTCTGTTATTTCAATTCCTGTAAATTTGGCTGCATGTACAAATTCATTAGCTGGAAGTTCCATCCTTGGCGGCATACAGCGATCGTAAAGTCTGCACAACTTTATTAGTCAGCTTATTAGCACTCGTTAGAGCAATTTTTTTGTAAATAATGTCTGACTCTTTAATAGTGTCTACCCAAGGCACCAGTTTGCGGCCATCACGGCGCTTAGCCTCAGTCCAGGAGCCACTGTAGGAGCCTGCCATCCACTGAACACTGAAGCCATTGCTGGTTTTCTGTACTACTCTTGCAATTTGTGGTCGGTCTTTGTACTTTGGACAGCAAATAGCGATGACATCCATGACATCAACACTTTCATTCATCTGTGCTGCCAACTCCGTAGAGTCTGAATTTCGTTTTGACCTTCTCAATGACTAAAACATTGGGGGGAAAAAAGACCAAGTGTTACACAAAAGAACTTTAGTGAAATTATTGCTTTTATTGCTTTTAATCCCTTGACGCCGGGAGTTGGGATTTCCCGGCACACATTCCATTGCCGGCAATGAGACGCACCGCGACCGCCAGCGCCAAGGGGTTAACATATCCTTGTAAAACCACATACTCTTAATTTGTACCCGTGTCTTTATCTCTTATTGATATATAAAATTATATATACACATGAATCATAAAGCTACATAAAAACTTGGCAACAATAAAAAGGATAACACACAGTACATTCCAAAGGAAAATTAATAACTTTTTATACGGGATAAATCTCATTTTCTAGTTTTTTTTTTTTTTTTTTTCTTTTTTGTTAAACTTTCTACAAAAGTTGTATAAACGGTTAAGTAGAGAATCTCTATCTACAAAATGCTTTCTTTCATGTGGATTACATTACTTGGTGTACATTTAATATAATAGACTGACATTTATAAGCACATAAAAATCATTTTACGTAATACGCTGCGAAATACGTTGACTCCTCCTCCGCCTCACCCCTGAAGTGCCTCCTCCTCTATCCTCCCCATCACTTTCATCGTCCTCTGTCTCAGCTGCATTGTTTTTAGGGCTGCCTCCTCCAAGCAGCGAGGTAATTGCTTTGTTCCGAGCATTTGTGCTAGCTGACACCTCTCCATCTTCTTCCTCTTCATCAGGATCCAGATGTTCCATAAGGAGCTTGAACTATTAAAAAACCATATTATTCCACATTGAAACATTAAAAATACATATGCATATCACACTAGATTAAACAAAGAAACAAATGGCAAGGTAAAGAAATGGGGTAAAACAAATCGCAGATGACTTAAACAGCTTATATTTTGTTCTATGAACTTTTTATGTAAAAATCTCTTTTTTTTATGTAACAGCTTTCCTTCTGTGTTTCCAAAACAGCAATTTTTCCCTAACTTATATTTAAAGATAGGGGGATGGAACGTAAGTAAATACAACAGATCTAGTTTCTGTTCCTATGATGGCAACAGTCAGGGATACAGTGAACAAGCTGTATGGGATATATGAGATGAATACTAGAAATTAGACAATACTCCATAAAGATGAATATCCTTTAGTTGAAATTGATTTTCCTCATGTTTAAAATGACTGTGTATCTTTGAAAGACAGTCCTGCTAAACATCCTGAAAGGAAGTGGTGACTTAATTGTATCATGTGAGATTAGAAGGGCATTAACATTTTGAAATGTTCATCAAATACATCATCACCTACATTTAAATTTATACTGTGCTACATAATACAGGATAAATTTCAGGTTTTCTGCAAAGAAACTTTACTTACGTCTAAGTACTGTTTTACTATACTCCTCTTCACTTCTTCAGTTATCTTGGAATTAGCCATATCACTACGCAGAAAATCCAGAGTTTGTTTTGGATGAAAATGAACTCCTGTCTTCCTGTTTATCGCTTTATCATAAACTTTTGCAGATTCAGATGGGGAGTATTTCTGAATTTTACTGTTTAAAGAAAATAAAAGAACTTTTAGGAAAAACCAAAGCAACTTCAAGAAAATCTTAAAAAATCCTCACTATAAGTAGTTATGTTTTAATAATTCCATACACAACAGACAACCTGGTAAGAAATGAAGTAATTGCTTTTTTTAAGCCTTTCACTACATTCAACTTACCACATTTATGTTTCTTCTCTTACACAAATCTATTGTTTAAACAATTAGTTACAATAAACTTTTTCTAAAAAACAAAAAGTATTCCAAACTTGATCCTTACAAAGAACTTACTAAACAACAAGATGGCCTATGATCTAAATACTCTTACCTATCAGAGAATCCACAGAGGTTCTTTAAATGCTGTTTCAGCATCAGAAGTAACAATATGCCTTGGGAGACATTTGCAAATTCAATTAAAGGAGCTGAATTTTCTGGTAAACATTTCATCACAGCATTTATATCATTTTCTTCATCAGAATCTGAATCAGAGTCTGCTCGTTTTCGTAACCTCCGAGGCTTAGAAGCTTCCTCTTCACTTTCGCTCTCACTACCACTGTTACTGTCACTCTCAGTCTCCTCATCTGATGAAGGTTTTCTTTCCTTTTTTTTGTCTTTCACCATAGACTGCAAATAGAGATATTAACACACATTCCAAAATTAGAGTAAGTAACATCATGTATGTTTCTAAAAAATGTTTCCTAAGTTACTACTGCCTTAAATTTGCAAGAATTTCCTGAACAATGTTATTAATTTATAACTTGATATTAAACATTAAAATTCTTTCTGGCAAAGAGATGAATAAAAAAGGATATAAAGTTCACATGTTTTGTAAGGAGGGTACAGAAGGAACTGAAGCAACAAGTACCCTGCTTATGCTTAGAAGATTACTCAAGTTGATAAGCAGTTACAATAAAATGTAGTAGGAAGACAACAACAATAAGTCAGGAATAAAATCCCATTTTTCTTTCACCCAGACATCACTTGTGTGTAATAGATTTTCATATGTACTTTGGTACAATTAGTCGGAGATACTTTTAATCCTTGTTTCTTAAAATTCTGACAGTAATTACTCTGCTGATCAGAGAAACCTCAAGTGATCATACACATTACTAATAATCATCAGTTGTGTTCCTTTCAAAGTTACAGAAATTCTCACATATGTTATTACTGCACCTAGTACAATTTTTCATAACACAGATCTTAACACATCCTAAGCAGGATCTCATCTTTTCTGTGCTGAGTGCTACCCACTGGTCCTCCGTACTCCCTCTTTCTAGCAGATTAGAAATTGACTTTGGTAATTAGAAATTGACTTTTAAGTCAATTAGAAATTGACTTTTGACAAATCAAAGCAGTGTAATTTTCAGGCAGGAGCTCTGACTTGTACTTCCTGGTCAGGCTGGACATACTAGAAATGGGCTTACTTCCTGACAGTTTGCACCTTCTGCTGTTAAAGTTGTCCAGGAAATGAAGACACTGAGGTCTTCAAGTTGCAAAGGCCATTTTTTACAGGTTTGTGTACTCCTATAGGAACAGATACTATACCATAATTCAGGTTCTTATATGCTACCTTAAGACAGACTGTAAGTCCTTTTCCTGTAATAAACAATTGATTTAAAGTCTCTGAGATGACACACATGCAACTGCCATCAGCTACTTGACAACAAAATACACAGCCAACTGGATTTTATTATTAAAATTATACAAACAACCACAATAAACTAGTATTTCTTTATGATTCTGGGCTCACGTGCTTCCAGATGCATGCACTTAATTACTGTTGAGCCATACCAGGGAATGACAGTAAAATTCATCATTATTTTTTAATAATGTAAGCAGCAATGTATGGAAAGTTTTCACCTAGTGTCTACCAGATGGAGTGCAGAACAGAAAGGGTTGCTTGTTCTTTACTCCTGGTTACAAAGTAATGCTACTGGTCAATATAATAATAATGGTATTCACTGTAATAATCTGTATTCACTGAAAGACTGACCAAATTACAGAGAAGCTTATGTTGCCACCATAATAAATACACTGAAATATAAATCCACATACCTCTTTAAATGACTGTAGTAAGTTGCTACCAGAAACTGACAGTGTAATGTCTATATGATGCATTATAAACAGTGGCTCTTCCTGTGTTTGATAAGGGAAACAGGCTAGATTGTCTGCTATGTACAAGAGCATATTCACCTCTGTTTTCTGCAAGTTAAAACAAAAAAAAGGTACATAAAACCACACATACAATATTTCAGATTTATACATTTATCCCTTGTTCCTAACAATCTAGAAACATGATTGCAAATTATATTCTATGTACTGGCCCAAACCCACCTCTAAACAACATGTATATATGCAGAATTTAGCCATACCTGAAGATGTAACTGGATACAGAAAAGTACAGAACGATGCTAAAGCAACAAATGCATTCTATATAGGCAACATTAGATAGGTAAATACCTTATGTTATAAAGCAAAATAAAATACATTAGTGAGACAAAGTTATCTATAATTGAGTCATAAAAATACATTGCAAAAGGAGAATTTAGGCTTGTATTTCTCTTTAAGTGAAGGAAATGCAATGCTTACTGCTGTATCATCAAAGAGGTTGAGTAAAGAAATTAGAAACGCTCGTCTGTGTTGACGGTTCCCTCGGATCATGGAGTATAGGTGTGAACACAATGCACTGGATGATTCATCATGTCTAAAACCTCTTACAGGATCTTTTGGGCAGGTATTAATTGCCTGTTGTACCTGGTAAGACATCTTCATACCAGCTACTGCTTTCATCTGAAATGGTAATGTATTTATTTTTATTTAAATCATCACTTTCAAAGTAGTAAAACTTACTCTTTTAAAGTAGATGCTCACCTGAAATTTAATTTTCAAACATGCACTGAAGCAATACTACCTTTTGAGTTGACAAATAGATTAAAACAGAACTTGTGGCAGCAATCAGAATATCCTGTGAACTGCTTTTGCTCTGTTCTGCTAGAAACATGCAGCTAATCCGTTTACCCACTACAGCCAGGTATTCCAATTTTCAAGAAAACTGAAATGTTTTCATACATGAACAGAGTATTTTAACATATGTGCATGCTTGATGTCATTCACAGTGAAACCAACAACTGAATTCATCTTAGTACAATAGGACTAACAAACGGAAAATGAAGGACTTTTTGCTGTAATTTCCAGCTGATTTTACTTACTTCAAAATTCTTGCTCTAGTTTCAGAACAAATTGAATCTCTAGTTAGGTTGCATATTCAACTCTCCTCATACCATCTATGCTGCTGTTCAGCAAAGTTATCTCTTCAAACATGGTCATTGCCAACATAGCAAATTTCATCTGCTAGACTTTTGCCTAGTGAATTAGGAATCTGAATGCCATCAACAGCGCAATGCTCTAATTGCTCCAATATAAGATGTGGTAAGTCCCACAATGCAGTACACACACTGAACCTCATCTGGGGCCTTCTGAAATAAGGAGAAGGTGCTGATGTAGCTCTATTTCAGATCTTAAGCAGAATTAATTTGTGCTTTGCCACAGCTCCACAAACCCTCACTTAGCTGTCATATTTTCCTTTCAGTAAGATTCCTCAGACCTTAACAGCTTCCTATGCTCCTTCTGGTTAGATTACAATTTATAAAGCCTTGATGCCTTAACATGCTAGTACCTATATACTAAGGGCTTCTATTTTTACAAGGTGTTCTCATGCCTAATCCATTGATACAGCAAAATCATTCCTAAACATTATGAAACAGCTGTCCTCACATCTTACCAAGCAAATGCTCTTAAATACTATTCCGTGAGGAAAATATTACTGTGAATTATAAAGCAAAGGTAATTTTGAACTGGAAGATACACTTCAAATTATTGTATGCTTTCTATTTCTAAGAACAAAAATCTCCAAACTGAGAAAAGAGTCGAGATCATCTTTACAACTGCTTATGTTACTGTTTATACTCTTTATTCTGCACCTGAGGCACATTCAGGTGCTAAACTACTAGAGAACGTACCAGTATTTTGCAAGATGTTAAATTAGAATTACTTACGTGAATGAACCCAGCATATTTTTTGTCTATTTCCACCAACTGTTGGTCAGCTTTATTTCGCATAGAGGGCTCTGGATCTGTGCCCATAGCAATTAAGTACGGCACACACTTGGAAAAAACAAAACAATTATTCAGTCACTGTACCTCCTCTTTCTCAGTCTTGTTCTTCTGCTACACTACTGTTCTTGTTATATTGACTACTGCAGAAACTAGAACAGGAAGCTCTATGCAACTTATCACCTGACTACTTTTTGCAATCAAATAATACAAAATACAAGAGAGACCAGCGTTATAAATTACAGAAATTGTGAGAAGTTTCAGGTAATATATCCCTTGCTCTCAAAATCTAAAGTCAATTTTGAGTACAAAAATTGCCATTTAGAAAAACCCAAACCACCATTTCTGACTGAACATACACAATGGATGCAGTATAAAAAATAGTTACAAAACCACTATGTAAGCAAAGAATAATGGAGATGATGACTGAAGTTCTGACATTGACTGTGGAATTTCATAGTGTCTGGACAACTAGAGGACTGAGGTGGAGGCACGATGACACATATTCCAAGATAAAGAATCAAATTAAGAAAACGACCTGGCATATATCAGAAACTTGTAACAGAAATGTGCTCCAATGTACATTTGTAAGTGCTCTTTAGGCATTGGCTGGGCTTTTACATCTTGATTCAAAACGAGAAAATACAGCATTTGGAATCTCACTTGTCAGCTCAACAACATAGAATACAAAAATTTGCTTTCTGGAAAGCCCTCTTGCCACAATGAGAAATTACTGTAACATAGGTGGAAAAGAAAAACTGGAAATCCATGTAACAAACATGATAACCTCTGACAACTAGAATAACCAAACCTTCCATCATAAAAGTCTGCCATACCTGAACAGGATGGATGAGACCCTGGTTTAACGTCAGTGCAATGACATTTAGGGCGAAGTGACGTACACTAGACTGAGTATGGAAGAAAGCCTCAAGGACCTGTTTGAGATACAGCTGCATGATGGAACTACTCATCCCTGAGGAAATATCACCCATTTCTTTTAGGTCTTCTTGTTTTGCTACTTTTTTCCCTGTAAAAAGGACAAAAGAATACTCACCACAGCATAATCATTTACTTTTCCATTACTTGATTCATGCTGATATTTAAGCTTTATGATACATAGACATTTCAGCAGTCTTAAATGGCTTTCTAATCTCATGAAACAGAACAGTCTGATGGTAAATATACATAAAAAAATTAGAAAGACATAATTTAACTAAAGTCTTGCTCCTTAATAAAGGTTTTTCATTTTAAAAATTTCTTTCATCATTTTCTATCTGCAAATTAACCTTAGAGGAGACTGATTAGAAATATTACTAAGATCATTACAGCAATTACGCATTCTGGATTGCTTTCAGGATTTATACAACTTGAAAGTAAATAATATACCTATTATATATGGATACCTATGCACATAATAAATTTTTGAAAATAATTTGATAAAACTTTGGGTACAAAATTACTCATCTGATAGCAATCTTAAAGTGACTTAGTTCACAACTGTATGAAGAAAGATAGGTTTTGTATGCCTCATAATCACAGAAGAACTCAACACTTACAGTCTCTGTCTGCCTGTTGCATACGTGTATCCTCCTCCTGCAAGTAGGTCTGAAGGTTTTTTAACACCTGGATTTTTAAGTTTACTGAACAGTTCTTATCTGAAAGAATACTGTTGTACAGAGTCTTCACTTCCTGTTCAAACATTAAACTTGGGTGTTGTATAAATGCAAATCCTAAGGATGGGGAAAAAGAAGAAATATTCCATATTATTATCTTCTAAAAATATTATTTCTGCTTTTCCAGTCTTTCTTCAAAACAGAGGTATGGAATTCATGTCCTCCCAACAGCATAGCTTCTTCTCGATCAAGCAGTACTGCTTTTTTATATGGACAACATTCATAGATTTTAAGAATTCCGTTAGCCATGACAGTTCTATTATCCATAACTGTTTGATACAGCAACTGCACTAAGAAAAGTTATATAGGTCTGAAAGCATGTCCAGTGTAGTTGCTTGCATATGAATGACCATAAGCTCTCACAAGGACAAGGGAGGGACACTACTAAAAATTACCTGTTGTTTTTCTAATACATTTGGAGAAAAACATTCTGTTGAAACTGTGAAGATTCATTCATATAGATGCAGAACAAATGTAGAAAAACTGATAAATATCATAAGTACTTAAAAATAAAATCTTGAAAGAAAAAAAACCCACAACACATTAAAAATTTTTGTATCTTGCTGTCAATATTCACATAACTACTATCATGGTCTTTTCTTGAAAATTATCTGAAGTGTTCCCATCTTCTATTGGAAGATACACACTATAGAACTGGTTTTAGCTGGGGCCTTACTCTTGTCAAGGAACTGGTTTCTCTGACTCTGTATTTGATAAAACTTTTCTAAATTAATGTCAGTATATAGCATTTTAGATCATGTATGTAGACTCCTAAGTGCTGCTAACAAACTCTTTACGAGTATCATGAAACAGTAATGGCAACACACCACCCCAATTTAAATTATATTTAACTACTTTTTTTAAATTATTATTAAGATTGTTAAAGAAAAGCTGACATTACATGTATTTTTTATGACACAGGAAACCAAGATTCTGAATGGACACTCAGAAAACATATGAACATAAAAGAAGAATGGGAGGAAAAATGAAAGCAGATAAATTATGCAAAAGCAATGTATAAAAATAGCTGAAACACAGGGAAGACTGAGCCAAATTTTTAAAACTGGTTCCATACACATGGAAAAGAGTGCAGGTGAAAGCCAGGGTAAGATCTCAATGTGTTTAAGATCTCATTTCAGTCTCAGAACTGGAAGCAGAAAGAAGCAGGTGAGGTGGACAGGAAAGAGGAGAAAAAGGAATGATGACTGTCTTTGAAATACGTGGCATAACTGTGCACTCTGTGCAGATGTATGTTGTTTTTTATGACTTGATCAACTCTGAGTAAATCCAATCCATTTCTTAAGGTAAATTTTAAAAATGAAAAGCATGTTTGTTAGATATTTACAGGTATAGCCAAATTTACTAACAAAATGTCATATCCTCAACCTGCCTTGCAAGTACACAGCTGCAGGAGAGGCATAACCATAATCCTTAATTTATGGCTAAACTTAATCCAACAACGGCCAGTGACACATCCCAAAGCAAAGGCTGAAACCACTGAATGTCCTTACTGAAACAACACACTAATAATTGCTAATAGGAAAGTACACACCCTTCACATGATGCCTTTTCTATGTATAAATGTTGAATTAGTTAGTCCTTTCCACCTTATTGCTGCACCCATTGAATGGCTTTGACAACTTTGCTCAATTGTCAGCCTGAAAGGTAGAATTTTGCACTGTTTACCACATCTCCATACATGCCAGTTACCCTCCAGATGGAAACAGTATGTAGATGAGATCAATATATCACTGAAAACAGTTTTCCAAGGTTTAATTAAAATAAAGACTGATATGTTTACAGGCAGGGAAAAAAAAATCTTAAGATACCTACTGACAGTAACCCTCATTTTCCCCCTTTGCCCAAACTGATCAAAGTTCAGTATATAATTCGGAAACATTTTTAGAGAGTGCAACATTCTCACACCCATGAGCAAAGCAATCATGTCGTATGGTCCGCCCCATGTGCAATATTCTGCAGTGGGTAACTAAATTGGACTGGCCTACAGTAAGTGTTGTGCACCTTGACATAATGCCTAGAAAAACTCCAACTAGTCCAGAAAACCACAGCATTACTCCTGCAACAGAGACAACTCTAAAGCCATTAATCCCACTCAACTGTCTGAAACAGTTTACCATAGAATATGAAATCAATATTCAGTCTTGGTCCTTATCCTTTGAACCCTTCTAGTCTGAATTGAAGTGGCCACCTAAACAGCAACACAAAGCAGCAAATTCTTGTTCAGTTAAACCAGAAAATCCAAACTCACATGTAGGCACAGCTTTTTTTAGACTAAGCCATAAACATGAATAAACTCTTCCAGAATCCAAGGCCTGTTTGCCCAAACAAGATTCTCTCACATGTACAGTTTTCATCCTTATGAGAAAATGAATGTGATACAAAACACTCAATGGTCAAACAAGGCAATTCCCTCTACTCCACACTTGTGAGTCCCTACCTGCAGTACTGCATCCAGCTCTGGGGCCCCCAGCCCAAGAGGTATATGGACCTGTTGGAGCAAGTCTGGAGGAGGCCATGAAGATGCTCCAATGTCTGGAGCACCTCTCCTATAAAGACAGTCTGAGAGAGCTGGGGTTGTTCAGCCTGGATAAAATAAGACCTGAGGAGACCTTAGAGGAGCTTTCCAGTACCTAACAGGGGCCTACAAGAAGTCTGGAGACACGCTTTTTACAAGGGCTTGTACAGAGAGGACAAGGGCAGAAAAAATTGACAGAAGGTAGATTTATACTAGATATTAGGAAGAAGTTCTCACTATGAGGGTGGTGAGGCACTGGCACAGGCTGCTCAGAGAAGCTGTGGATGCCCCATCCCTGGCAGTGTTCAAGGCCAAGTTGAAAGGGGCTTTGAGCAACCTGGTCTAGTGGAAGGTGTCCCCACCCATGGTACTGGCGTTGCAACTGGATGATCTTTAAGGTCCTTACCACCTCAAATCATTGTATGAATGGCAGTTAATATTCTACTGCAAGTCACTGAAATACCATACTAAAGCTTTCAGATAAAGAATCTATTTAAAAAGTTAAATAGAGTTAAAATGCTGAACCAAACTGTAATACTTAGACTATGACAACCTCTCAATGCCTCATCAAGTCTCACAGAGCACACCCAGTTGGTATAAACTACCAGAGTTCCCTTGACTCCTGCAGAATATCTGCTCCTACACTTAAAATATTCAGCTTTTCTAGGTCTTCTCTAACCATACCTTATGGACTGAAAAAGAAGACCGAGTTACAATGTATTTGCATATGAAGAAAAAACAACTTGCAGAAGTATGCAACTGGCAACTCTTTGACAACTTTTCTATAGATAGTTCTCATATAAAATATGCAGTAAACTTAGTAAACTTTAAACAAACTCCCTTGCCACTACACAAATTCATGAGTTCCTACTGATACGGATTTTTACTAAAGCAGAATAATCAAAACTGCAATATTTCTTACCAAGGCCAATAATAGCTTTTGTCTGTACTTCTTCATCTGAATGCTTTGTAAAATACATCAGCAGTTCCAGTACTTTATCCTTAATGTTAACCTGAGCAAAATAAAACAAAAATAAGAGCTATTTGAAGATAAAACGGATGTTTTTAATCTCTTATAAAACCAGAAATACAGAAAAGCAGAAACACCATCTTACTGCATGGCCTTTGCAAAACCATGTAGTTAAAAATCAAAAAGCTGTATTGCATCCATTATGAAAAATTAAAATCACTAGATACAATGTGCTTTCACATTAAAGTGTAACATTCAATATGTCTAAGACATGGAAAGTAAATACAAGTTATTTTACCTTACTGTTGCCCTTAAAATCTTCATGATCAAAATCAAAATGCCGACACAGAGCACCAACAGTGAAAAGTGATCTAAGGAGTGCTGGTTTATTAGCAGTAAGTATTGTACTGTTTGGGTCCTCTTGGTGTTGACTTTTTAATTTCGAAAGTGCACCTACAGTAAGATAGATCACAGTGTTTAGTCATAGTGTATCACTATGATAAGACTTTCAGCCAAAACTGAAAAGTGAGAATTATGTGCTGTGATTTTACTTACCATAGTATCTATTAAAACAGGCCCATACAAATTTATAGTTTTGGGTGACCTTGTTCACAACAGCCCCAAGACAGCTCACACAATGTTGAACAACCTAGGAGCAATAAAGAATAAATTAAAAGATTTTTGTGAAGTTATGTAGGAAAATGCTATGCTACACTAAACTCAATGATTCAATAGATGTAATGTCCATCTCCTAGATTGCTTTGAAAACCTGCTCAAACTCATCAAAATATAGCAATACATACAAACTCCAGTAAATCAAGTACACTTATTTTTCATGGCTCAAAAGTAATCTTCATAATGAAGACAGACTTTTTAAAAATAAAAAGCACATAATTTACAATATGAAATGGCATCTATGGAATAGTAGCAATTAAAAGCTTACTGTCATGCCGTATTTGATGATGAGTTTCATGAGGTCTTCCTCAATAGTGGCAAGAAAGGTCTCACTTGGGTGCTCCATTAGAGGCACTACAAGCTCTAGTATCTTTGCAACATTGCAGATCACCATGAAATCATTCTGGGTCTGAAACAACAGTATTTATAGTGTACAGTATTTCTGGTAATTTTACCTAAAGCTAGGTATTATTATTATGCACTGATAGTTACAAACTCCCAACTCATATAAGATATTCAGTAAGGAACTAAAATATTTATATAGTTTACATCTGCTATTAAATTCCATATTATTATAAAAGCTAGTTTTGTTTTCTACAGAACTTCTGGGGAAAAAAAAAAGTATGGGCAGAACTTCATCTCTCATTAATGCTGTGACAGAACTGAAAACTTTTGGTCCTGATTCATTTTGAGTCCTAAAATAAAACCTTGAAGCTGTGTTAAGACTCAATGTGCCTTAAGCAAAATACATAATAATGCTCACAGATGTAGGAAATACAACTACAATTACTGGTTTGCATTATCATGACTCTGCATGTACTGTAAGTGATGAATCTATGGAAAAATACTTATTTGTTAAAGGCACATCCTGCTAGAAACTGACATTTTTGAAAAACCTAGCCCACTGATCAGGATAGGATAATTCTCAAATTCTACTATCAAGATATTTAACATATTCAAGATGACACTGGCAATTCTACAATTGATCTCAACCTGTACAAGTACAAAACCATTGTAACCTGTAAATGGGTTGCAGCAAGTAAATCATCAGAAACCCTTTCCTACATGATTTGACCAAAATTGGCTCTAGAAGTCTGTATGTCTAGAGAGAGCTCCAGGGATGAATATGGAAAATGGCAGGCTATACCTACAGTCTAAGCAGCCTGCCCTGGGCTAGATGAGGGGTTCATCAGAACCTTCACTGAGCCAACTATGCTAATCAGTAAGGCAGAAAGTGCTGCAATGTTTTAGATGCCATTTTACTGCAGGGGATGGGGTTCAACATTTATTTCTCTATAATTTTTGTGAGCTAAACTGTTTCACAGGCAAACACAAAAACATTAGAGCTAGAGAAGTGAAACAGAAAGTATGGAAGGAGACAGAACAGGACATTTTCCTTCCGATATATCTGCTCTATGTTAGATCACTCTGTCTTACGGAGCTGTACCTTTAGTCTTAAGTCTTAACATTCGTATGTTAAATATTAATTACTTCTAAGACTGTGCCTAGAAACCAAAACCATATAAGAAATAATTTCGTAACAGGTGAAAATCTGGGTCTTAAGTCCTCAAGGGAAAGAGACAGCCCAGGTTTCAGTTTCATTTGGCTGTAAAATGTAGAGGTAGAAGGAGAGGAACAGCTTAGAAGCTACAGAGATCATCAAAACTACCTAGTATCTTCTGAAGCTAAGGTGCCCATAAGATAAAAACACAATTTTAATTTTTCTTCTCCTACCTTCAATTGCATCAAGTATGCAAGACAGCCATGCTTAATTATCTGGGGAAAAACAAGACTGATTTTCTTTACTTACACTACATTTAGTGGTCAGGTACGGCTGCATGGTCATGGCATGTTTGACCATTAGCTGGGGCCTGATTTTGCTGAATAAGAACAAAGTGGTTATGCAAGCAACCAAGCGACCAGAATTCACACCTTTGTTGTCAGAATCTGCAAAAGGTTATAAAATACAAAAAAGATACTAAGTCAAAGTATATTTTAGCAATAAAAAATACACCCTAAACATAATTTGAATTATCTATTTTATAGCATTTCTTTCAAGATCAATACAGAATATTCTGATTAGATTAGAGAACAAAATGTTTTAACACTTATATGAGATCGCAAAGTAAGAAAGAAGCAGAAGTTCTTCAAAGATATCACTAGTTTTTGAACTATTTACTGTGCACAGAACACCGGTCCACATAGTAGTTTCTATTACAGCTGTGAAATATACTAATGGAAATAAAAGTTAACATATTTTGTTCTGGTTTTAGTGATCTAATAGCTTGAAGAAGTTATTCTGTTTTTGCAGTTAGCTAATGAAAATTAGAGAAGCTTTACTACTTACTACACAGTGCTCAAAAGTTCATAATGAACTTTAAAGTGAAGACTCATTACCATCAGTTTTGTAACAGGAATTGTAATTTTTTGTGATGGTAATTTGAGCAACCAATCTTACGGTATCATGTAAAATTCAAAGGATTTAAACTACTGGGTGGTAAATTATATTACCTGATAAAGATTCCTCATATTTGAGAATGTGCTCAACCAAATTGTCAACAAGTTGAGTACAGGCTTTCTTCACAGGTTTATATGAGGCATCCTCTTCTGACTTCAACAACTGTAGAATATGAAACAAAGTGATTTAGTTTTAAGGGTAGCATTTATTTACATTGGATACATGCTAGTTCTATAACAATTACCATAGATACATAAGGATTTTACACTACAAAAGTATTTATTTAACTTCTCCATGAAAGTTACATGGTGATGAAAAAACTAAGGGAAGTAAAAAATTAAAACAAAATGCAAGAGAACAAAAATAAAATTAACTGCAATAAAAAACCAGAAAACTTCTATTGATTCTTACACTGGGATGAAAGTTAACTTTGTACAGAAAACAGTAACGTAGTCATACTTGTCAGCAGTAAGAAAGGCTTTTAAAAAGCTTAGATGAAAAAAAGACACAAAGCAAAAATGTAAACCAAGATGAAACATAGTTTTATGAACATTTTAATCAGTTAGCCTTCTTCCATATGACCATGGGTACTGAAATTGTGTCCACGCAGATCCTTTAGTATCTACGCAGGACTGAGACCGTACTATAGCCTTTTTATCAGTGTAGGCATTAGGAGGTTCTGGTTTACTTGTCTACCTATTTTATGGTACTCCAGGCTAAAGTAAGATCAAACAAGCTGTTTTAGGTTGAAAATTAACCAGAACATACTTAAACAGGGCCTACAAGAAATCTGGAGAGGGACTTTTTACAAGGGCCTGTATAGACGGGACAAAGGGCAATGGCTTTAAACTGAAAGAGGGGATATTTAGGCAAGATATCAGGAGGAAGTTCTTAACTGTAAAGGTGGTGAGACACTGGCACAGGCTGCCGAGAGAAGTTGTGGATGGATGTCCCATTCATAGAAGTGTCCCAGGCTAGGTTGGATGGGGCTTTAGTACCCTGGTCTAGTGGTAGATGTCCCTGGGCAGGGCAGTGGAGTTGGAACTATCTGATCTTTAAGTTCACTTCCAACCCAACCATTCTATGATTATTCAAGTGACTATGAAACAAAAAACAAACAAAATTCTCCTCAAACCAAGAAGTGCGGCATTTTTTAAACATGATATTGGAAGACAGAAACTCATGTCAGAGAGACAGAGAGAACTGCACCAATGAAGACTGAAAAAAAAAGTCAGATGTTTAAAGGGCATGATTTATATTTGACTACTGTAAAGGACTGCTCTTGTAATCTGCCTTCTAAGTGTTTTAGTACCAAAATAAATGTTAGAATTCTAACAATGATCATACTGTATATTCAAAATTCATTACTTACATTTTGAAGAAGCTGTTCAAACCAATCATACCCTGTATCTCTACAAGCTGCCACCTAGAAGCATTTTAGAGAATAAACTGGTTAATAAAAAACATATAGGAGGAAAAACTACTTCAATACAGATGTTATCTTAGAAGACCATTAAACATGCATAGATAATATCTTCCTATGCATTCAGTATAATGATTTTCTATCTTTGGAGGTCAGAAACTTCTACATTTGAAAAATAGTCCTCACCATTTAAGTGACTCCAGAATTTATACTTCATACAACACAAAGCCTACACATTCTACTGGAGACTGCTGACTCTAATGTAAGTCAAATTTTGGTTCTGTAGAACATTTTCCACAGATTAAAGCACAAATACAATCTTGATTCATCAGAAATGAACACATGTGTATATACATGTATATGTGTATTTTTATTTAAATAAACCAAGCCTTCATTGGCATTGTATCTCAGGAATAGCTCACAGGTACTCTAGAGTGTCTGGAAAAATGCACGCTAGACTACCATTTCTGAAAAGCACGATGAAGTTTAAACCCATAACTGCAAGTAATGAAGTGAATACTTTTATTTGGTATTTGCATCTTGGTGTAATGGATATTAAAACATCTCAGCACATTGGTTTTTACACAACACATTTTCAGTACAACTTAAAGCATTTTATTTGAAACAGATTTTGTTGTTTTAGGTATTTAATTTGCTGCTCCTAAAAAGATACAATTATGCAGATAGTAGTTTACCATGACTGAGAACATAACCCTGTTGTTACTAGAACAGCATATTAATCTTTCAAAAAAAATGTTACTAGCTTTTGGAGAAAATTTTCTTTTAAGAGACAATGTCTTACGTAGGCTTAACTATACTCCTACTAGCAATTCCTGGAAAATGTTAAAGTAGAAATTTGCTGTGCTTTAACTGAACAAGTATTTTATACAATCTGAATATAGCATGGTTCCAGTTATTCTTGCTGGCAGATCAGTGGGCATTTAATGCTTCCTACAGCCTGTTCTATTGGATAAATAATTTTGGCATATATTCAATACCAGGAGATAATGAAAAAAACCCCATCTGACAATCAAATTACTGTATTCTAAAAAACTACAGACCATATATCAAAGATACTAAAAGCATAACCAAGTTCTGCATACAACTTAACACAAATTTGTTTAACATACCACATCCGTGATGTTTAGTATTTTCCTTGTCATTGCTTCTTTGTCATGGTGTGGAGTTGGCGTAAACCAGAGCTTCTGGAATGTCTCATTTACCAATTTCTGAAAGAAAAAAAAATAAACAAATAAAAAAAAAACCCCAAACCTATCTTGGCACACAGGTATTATTTCTACTACATTCATATAACAGACTTGATGTGTGCCATTCAGAAGGAATTATCCAACTTAACTGAGATTGTTGTAGGAAATGTTATCTGAAATGGACACATTTCTACTCTTGGAGGAGTTATACTGACCTCTAAATAAATTTCCACAGAATGATCACGGGGACTTGATGCTACAGAAAACAGAGTTACCACCTTCCTGCATTAATCTGTATTCCACAGGACAACACAACACCCTGAGAAGCTGGTTATAATATGAAGATTATGATTTGTACTGCATTAATAGCAGCAACAGTAGGTTACTTGGGAATTTTCAAAACAGCTGTGAAACGGGGGAAAGAGAAGGTAAGTCTTAGCCTAGCACATGCAGTATGTTCCTTCCAACATATCTGTATGCAGGACAAAATGGAACAGAATGGGAGTGAACAAAATTATTCCCTCATTAGTTATGAGGCATATGGTTCTAAGAAGCTCTCCTCATTCATTAGAACATAAAAAATATATCAAAGACAATACTTCAATTTTTCTAATGTTGTTAGAAAGGAAAGGTGAATGAGAAGAGAAAATAAGGTCATCTTCCTTTTCCAGAAGCAGCTTGGATCCAGCTGGTCAACAGTCTTCTTAGAAAGCCACTTGGTCTTAACATATCTCAAGTGGCAAAAAAAAATATGCTGTAGAAGTAAAGTTTCAGATTTAAAATTCTACTGAGAATGTGATATCAAAATTGTTATAATTGTGTTCTTAATTATCCAATAATCTTAAACTTATTTTTCCAGATCAAACAAAACTGTCACTGTAAGGTTTACGATTTAACACAACTTAGGTTTTTGGCCTTCTGCATATACATTGCACAGGGCTACACATGATTACATAAGTAAAATTTTAGAGAGGAATAATTGGTCCACTTGAACATGCAGAGCTAATGCAAAATAAACACAGATAGATAAAAACAATCCTGGCATATATTAACATCAAGACCTAATACTGACTTAAAGTTTATTTTGTCTGCAGAAAGAAGTTTCATATGCCAATTTTATGAAACCCTCCAGAAAATGACTTCTTGAAATCTTTTGTCAACAAGAACTTAAAAAAAATAGAAGATAGAAAAGAAAGAAAAACAAGCCAGAGAGCATTTCAGAAAGCTAACACATCTGCTCCAAAAAATCAGAACTGAATAAAAATCATAAATATTACAAAGGAGCAATGTAATACCTCTTTCTTTTGGTCAAAATAAGGGAACACTAAAATAATGATAATTAAAATCCTGAAGGATATGTTTCATTCTACCTTAATGCCTTCTTCATCATTGACTCTCCGAATCATTTTCACACACATCTCTGTAATTTTGGGAAATGTCGGTTGTTCAATGCAGATATCTCTAAGTATCTTTATGACTCTTTTTCTGACACTGATACCAGTATCCTGTGAACATAAAAGCATTACAGTATTGGAAACAAATCAGAAATATGAATTAACTTCTGTATAATATGAATTAATATTTGAAGATTATCCAATTTGACTCACAAAATTTATTTAGAAAAGGAAGCTAAAAAATTCAGAAGTGCATTCATATATAATAAATAACTTGTACCATTTTATTTGCAACAATTTTAAAGGTTGAGTCCCCAGAATCCTGACATGCTACTGTCCTCCACTTATATCCTCCCATCTAAGAGCGCATGATGTTGTAAATGTACAGTTCTACTTCCTGGTTCAAGAGTTTAAAAGCTAGATGTGATGATGGTTTAGCTACTTTGCTGGAACACACAAGATTTTTTTGTAGATCTGGACTGTAAGACTTGTAGAAATCATAGAATAGTTAGGGTTGGAAAGGACCTTATGATCATCTAGTTCCAACCCCCCTGCCATAAGCAGGGCCACCCCACACTAAACCATGCCATCCAAGGCTTCGTCCAACCTGGCCTTAAACACTGCCAGGGATGGAGCACTCACAACTTCCTTGGGCAACCCATTCCAGTGCCTGCCCACCCTAACAGTAAAGAAGTTCTTCCTTATATCCAATCTAAACCTCCCCTGTTTGAGTTTTAACCTGGTTCTCCTTGTCCTGTCACTACAGTCTCAAGTCTTTGGATAAAGGAAATAGACANGTTCCAACCCCCATAAGCAGGGCCACCCCACACTAAACCATGCCATCCAAGGCTTCGTCCAACCTGGCCTTAAACACTGCCAGGGATGGAGCACTCACAACTTCCTTGGGCAACCCATTCCAGTGCCTGCCCACCCTAACAGTAAAGAAGTTCTTCCTTATATCCAATCTAAACCTCCCCTGTTTGAGTTTTAACCTGGTTCTCCTTGTCCTGTCACTACAGTCTCAAGTCTTTGGATAAAGGAAATAGACAAGGAGACTGACTTTGTATTACCTTATTAAAATCCTGTTGAATCTGAATGTTAGGATGAATTGCTTTATGCAAGCTCATATGCACATGAAGCTGCCTATCCCCAAAATCCTTCACGAACATGTTCTATCATGTAACTACAGACAATGAGTAGTATTTGACAAAAACCTGACATGGAGCTAGTGTTATATTACAGTTAAATTAACACTGTGTTTCATCTGACACTGTATTTAATCTGAACGCCCAGACAAAAAACCCCCAAAAAACAACAAACCCCAACCTTTTCATACAAAAACTCTAATAAGAAGCCTTTTAAACAACTAAAAATAGCACAGAGAGCCTAAGCATTTTTTTTTTTCTCTTTTGGATTACAAATGGCATCTTTAGATTACTGTGTTGTAAATCTTTCTTCATCACACTACTGAACTGCACTTAATAACCCCTATCTCAGACTTCAGAGAAGTGGCAAAATTCCTCATTTCACCTAATTTATGTCTTAATAATGGAATCAAAAGGAATGTACTTCTCGTACTGATGGCGTAGAACTTTCTATGTATGTGTGCCTTTTGATACAACAAACCCTCAGAGGAAAAAAGTGGTACATTTTACAAGGCTGATCTTAAAAGCATGATGCTCCCCATTAAAACAGTAAGATATAATTCACTCCTGGGATCATCATTCCATAAATCAGTTAAAAACAAATTTTTCATGCCACTTATCATTAATATTACAAGTCATCATACCAATATTCTTTCAATCAGCATGTCATAATACTGCTCAGCAAGCTGAGGACGACAGAGCACAAATCTGCCAAGCAGCTCCACAGCTGCTTCTCGTACACTAGTGGAGTTATCCATTAACCGTCCATGAACACCTCGTTGCATATCCAGCTGAAAAGATCATACGAAACACAGATTCAAAATAAGAAATTAAGACTGATTTGAAGTATGACAGAAGAATATATGTGTATAATGGATATTTCCTTTTTTTACCCTGGCTAGAATACTGGGGTCTACAGCAACAACTTCAGATAAACACTTCATGGCTTTTGTTCGAACAGCAATTGCATTTTCACCAAGTACACGCAGAATCTAACAAGAGAACAAAACCAAAAATTCAACTGTGTTGTGAAGGTAGTAAACAACTCGACATGCAAAAATGCAGGCAAACAGTATACAAACAATCTAAGTAATATACATGTATCTGTCTATTAAAAATCAAAAATATCTTCTCAGACGGTAAAAAGATACATGCAAATGAAGTTACATAGCACTGATAACTGAGTGTGGATATTTATTACATTTGCTACATCTGTAAGACTGGTCCAAATGGGATTTACACAGGCTCCACATGTTCACTTTACACGCTATCATTTTAAAATCTACTTCTGTCATTCAGTTGTGGCTTTCACCACAGTTCTTTCAATGGAAGAGCTGGATTTAGGCAGTGTAATTTTATTTAAGAATGGTTCTTAATGTATGTAGGTCAATATAAGTAACAAAACCTGCATGTCACCATGCCAATGTATTAGCATTCTCCTTCCAGAGAAAGGAAAGAAATCACACTGGTCAAACAACACCTTCCAAAGTGACAGTAACATGCATTGCAGCTAATTGATAAAGTTGGCTTGTATTTTCTAATCAAATTAAGCTCAGTTTCATGCATTAGTATTACCAAATGAGCATGCCACGAAACTCTGAAAGTACATACATATAGTTACAATTTTGCCATACACAGATGGGCACATAAAATAATGCATATACAATTTGACATACAAAATGCATGCAAGATAAGGAAACAAAATTACATATGTCAGAAATACTGAACACGAAAGAACATAGTGTTATCATGGCCCATTAAATACCTGTGCTAAACAATGAACAGATATGGCACACTACCACAAAAATGTTTTGAATCAGGAACCAACTGTGTTTCACTGTACTAAGACTTTGGGCACAGTTTACCTGTGTTAAATAAATATCGAAGCTCTGGGCAAACGGCCTCATAGAGGCCAAGTAGCGAACAATCAAACATGCATCTTCATAGTCCACTGTATCAGAATTCATCCTGCAACAAATTCCATTTGTTAATTAGGATATGTATATAAAAAATATTTAAAACATCAAATGCACAGCTAATAAAGAAATAAATGGTACTGAAACATACTTTAATGTACTGAACTGAGATGGAGCAGTCTTAATGATGCTGCGAAGAAACTTTTTGCGACTTTCTGCTCTATGCATGATCTGTCCTGTGGTCTCAACATCTTTTGCATGATGAGTTCCTTCAGATGAATCCTCATCCTTCTGAGATTTAATTGCTTTCTCTGTCTCCATAGTTGTATCACGGAACCACTGAGCTATGTAAAACTTCCGAGAAAACTAGAGAGATATAGTGGGATACACAGAAAACAGAAAAGGAAAATTAACAGATTTATAATGACATTAAGTGAATCTAATGCAACAACAATATTTTAGAAAACATAATCAACAGTATATGTGTTAGGGTGATAATTTAATTAAAGCACTAATACGCATACTAGAAAATTACTTCATTCAGTACACATTACTAGAACTGTTTTCATACACACTTGACACCAGAAAGCTGAAATTTACCACTAATGATGCATCAGTTTCTGTGTTCTCATCCAGATAATCTAGTAAAGCCTTTTGCAGCTGTTGAATTTCATCTTCTCCTCCTGAAACCTTTTGGAAGGAGAGAGAGATATGTAAAACAAAATACTGCACAGTGACAATTATAATCTGAAAATCTGCGTGTCCGCATATAACATACACTGAAGTCAGTCACTTTAATAATTGCAGAACATTAACGATTTTTCAATTACTTATAAACTGCATAGAGACTGAAACAAATTAGACAGTGGCTCTAAAGTCTAAAAATGATTATGAGCAGAGTAAGATTGTTTTTAAAACAGATTGATTGATTTGACTGATTTTCATTCTATGATCTTGTGTGAAGACCCTCTGTCACAGAGGGAAAAAGAGGGGCTTAAATCGCACAGAGCAAACTAACACAGGGTTTAAAATAGAGAAGTCACCATTAGCTGACTTACCAATATTAAATACCAAAACAGTGAACAGTTAGCAGGTCAGAAAAAAATGCACAGCGTCCATATGAAATATACAAGCCCAGTATACATACACTGCTTTGATAATTTCTGCCACTCTTGCAAAGTTGGAAAGCATTAGCAAAAATGCAAATATGAATATGCACTCTCTAATGAAAAAGGAGAATGTATTTCATTCAGAATTATGAACAATGAAGACTAATTTTCCATAATGCCTCTTTTTCAAACATCTTTAAAATTTTCAAGATTTTGAATGCATACTTCTCAAGCCAGCTGTCATGGGATCTTTCACACACCTGTTTCAGGATTCTTGCTATAGATCCTTGATCCATTTTGCTAGTGACTGCATCTTTCCTCAGTCTTGCAGCTACAGTTCCAAGGTAGTCAAGCGATGCAACTCTTAATGCCATTTCTGTAGATTTGTTACTGAACTGGTGAACCTAAGAAAAACGAATAACTTGTTAAAACCAAGCAGTTATGCAGCTGAGATCCTTCTCAACAGAGACTGCTGGTCCTTATTAAAATTCCACTTATCTGCTATGCTGCATACAATTATGTAATCTACTATTACATCACAAATACACTATTAATTTTACATTACTCTTTTCCTTCAAATATGTCAAATATGCTTGTTACTTTTGTGGGGTTTTTAATATGTATTTTCATAAGTAAACTGGACAACATGCAATAGCATTGATCTTAAGCACCATAATCCAATTTCCTCATTATTCATAAAAGTATGAAGAAAGCTACATTTCATCAAGAACAGGGCCATAAAATATTTCCGAAGAAACACCCCATACTGAAGAACAATTATCAGGGAACATGCCGACAAAAACATTCACATTCTCTAGTAACAAGTAAATGCTATTACTGGTAAAAATCCTAACTATTTACTTGTTTTAAGGTTCTGTGCTTAAAGGTACAGTCCAGAGAATACATTTAACATGAATAATTACAGCCATTAATCTGACTTTACTCCAAACGAATATCTACACTTATTAGACTCTATACAGAGGCATTTTTCATGTTGAAAATGTCACCGGATAGTGGAAGTGGATTTCCATGAGGAACTGTATACATATGATTTTTAACAAGTTTCATATCAATGATTCCTTAACACAAATTTTATTATTGTATTACATAGTAGTGAAGCCTTGGGTGACACAGTTTACTGTGAGGTGTCCCTGCTTATGGCAGGGGGGTTGGAACTAGATGATCTTAAGGTCCTTTCCAACCCTAAGTATTCTATGATTCTATGATATACTTAAGAAAATCCTTAAATGCTGTATGTGTGCCAACAATCAGAAAGCATTCTTATAGTTCAGCTGAGTCTTCATTGTAATAAGAAATAAATTTATGTAACAGTTTAAAACAAGAATCCCTTACCAACAGCCTTCCTAATAAGCTAAGTAGCAACTCTGCAGCTGGCCATTCTGGTTTATTGACTGTGGAAAGAAGATCTTGAATGAAGTTCTCAAACAGTGGTCTGTAATCTTCTTCTCCTTGTTTACTGCCACACCTGTTTAAAACCAAATGCATTCTGTAAGCAAATTTAAGAGCCATTTAAGCCTTTTTTTCTGATGTAAACAAAAGTAATCCTAAGTTTAATTAGAAAATCAGCTTTCTGCAGTTCTAAGAAATGTGTCAGAAATGTGTTCTATTCATTTACAGAGAAATAATCAAGTTACCATTGCAAGTTGCACTGCAAGTAATGCAGCTAATTCATGACAGTAGAATTTTGTTCCTAAGATTTTTTTGATTTATTGCTTTGAGTTAAAGCCTGCATTAAATTGGAGGGATAATGCACATAAAATTGTGAAGCTCAACCTGGCATGGGCTGTTTATATTCCTTAAGCTTGGTCTAATATATCTGACAGTGATAAGATGTCTCAGTATTTTGTTCCACAAAGGTTAAAATCAGAATGCAAAAAACATCAAAGATCACTTTCCTGATAGTCTCACGGGAGCAGTGGTTATCACGGATTTGAAGAATGCTAAGGTACTTAAGAACTTCTTTGCCTCAGTCTTCACTGGCAAATGCTCTGAGCACACCAAACAACTCTTGGAAGGCAGACTAAGAAACTGCAACAGTTAAGACCTTAGGCCCACTGTAGGATGAATGACCCAGGGAATTACAGACCAGTCAGCCTCACCTCTGTGCCTGGCAAAATCTTGGTGCAGATTTTCCTGGAAGGCATGCTAAGGCACATGAAAAACAAGAAGGTGGTGGGTGACAACCAGCATGAATTCACTAGGGGGAAATCCTGCCTGACCAATCTGGTAGCCTTCTATGATGGGGCTATGGAGCTGATGGACAGGGGTAGAGGTAGAGCAGTTGACATCATCTACCTGGACTTGTGCAAAGCGTTCAACACTGTCCCAACAAGACATCCTTGTGTCTAAATAGCAGAGACATCAATTTGATAGATGGACCACTCAGTGGATACAGAACTGGCTGGATGGCCACACACAAAGAGTTGTGGTCAATGGCTCAGTGTCCAGCTGGAGGCCAGTGATGAGTGGTGTCTCTCAGGGACTGGTGTTGGGACCAGTCTTGTTTAACATCTTTGTCACTGACATGGACAGTGGGATTGAGTGCGCCCTCAGCAGGTTTGCCAATGACACCAAGCTGTGTGGTTCAGTTGATATGTTGGAGGGAAGGAATGCCATCCAGAGGGACCTTGACACGCTTGTGAGGTGGGCTGATGCCAACCTCATGAAGTTTAACCATGCCAAGTGCAAGGTCCTACATCTGGGTCAGAACAATCCCAGGCATAGATACAGGTTGAGCAGAGAAGAGATTCAGAGCAGCCCTGCAGAGAAGGACTTGGGGGGTGTTGGTCAATGAGAAAATGAACATGAGCCAGCTTCAGTGTGCGCTTGCAGCCCAGAAAGCAACCGTATCTTGGGCTGCATCTAAAGGAGCGTGACCAGCAGGTCAAAGGTGGTGATCCTGCCCCTCTACTCTGCTCTCATGAGACCTCAGCTGGAGTATTGTGTGCAGTTCCGGTGTTCTCAGCATAAGAGAGACATGGACCTATTGGAGCAAGTCCAGAGAGGCCCATGAGGGTGATCAGGGGAGTGGAGCACCTCCTTTATGAAGACAGGCTGAGAAAGTTGGCACTGTTCTTGGAGGAGGAAAGGACACGTGGAGACCTCGTAGCAGCCTTCCAGTATCTGAAAGGGGGCTACAGAGATGAAGGGGAGGGACTCTTCATTAGGGACCTTAGTGACAGGACAAGGGGTAACGGGTTAGAACCTAAACAGGGGAGGTTTAGATTGGGTATAAGGAAGAAGTTCTTTACTGTTAGGGTGGGCAGGCACTGGAATGGGTTGCCCAGGGAGGTTGTGAGTGCTCCATCCCTGGCAGTGTTCAAGTCCAGGCTGGAGAAAGCCTTGGGTGGCACGGTTTAGCGTGAGGTGTCCCTGCCCATGGCAGGGAGGTTGGACCTAGATCATCTTAAGGTCCTTTCCAACCCTAACTATTCTATGATCCTATGATTCTATTTATCTCTGCAAAAGTATATTAGGTTTGTGTTAAGGTATGACAGACCTTACTTGGAGTCGGTTTTATCAGTACACTAGAAAATACAACATTACTTACTTTTTAAGGAAAATAGAAAGGAAGTTTTGTGCTGTTCTCATGGCTGTTTCATATGAATTAGTAATAAGCACATCTTGATCCACCTAAGAATAGCAAGACATATTTGTCTATTATTTTAGCATACACAGAAATACAATTCCAGATTAGCATTTCTAATACACAAAAAAATTACAGTAGATATGAATTTATAATATTTGATTACCATAGCACCATAGTAAAGTATTATACCTACAAACACACTGTCATTCCTGCAGAAAAAAAAAATAATTAAATTATCTTACTTTCTTGTTTGATTCCTCCTCTGAGTTAGAATCTTTTTCTGCTGATGGTAAGTGCACCACACACTGAATAAGCTGCAGAACTAGTGCTGTTACCATCTGAATATACATAGGCTCTCCATCAGTGTCACTGCTGTTTAACCTGTTAATAAGAAAAGATGGCATTAACACTAAAACTAAAAAAAAGAAAAACAAAAAGAAAATCTAAAACTTCTTGATCCTATATAGTATCTTTCTAAAATTATTACCACAGCTAAAAATCTGTATTCTAGACATGTATCTAGTAATTTGTTTCTCTCTTATGGTTAAAACTAATCAGAAAGTTTCTTTTCAGGCAAAAGAGATGAACTGACATAGCCTTAGGATGGGCTATCAGAATGTCTGTGAAGATTAGCAGCAGAAAATCCTACAGGAATATTTAATAAAACAAACACCTCCATGATAAGGCACTAATAGCACTGCAATGCATAAGGCCATATCAATTTCCAACATAACACCAAAAAACCTCCCCAGACTGCTCCCTTATCAGAGTAGCCCTGCAGAGAAGAACTTGAGGGTGGTGGTCAACGAGAAAATTTAGATCAGCCAGCTTCAGTATGTGCTCACAGTCCAAAAAGCCAGCCATATCCTGGGCTGCATCAAAAGGAGCATGACCAGTAGGTTGAAGGAGGTGATACTGCCCCTCTACTCTGCTCTCATAAGACCTCACTTGGAATATTGTGTGCAGTTCAGGTGCACTCAACATTAAAAGGACGTGGAGCTGCTGGAACAGGTCCAGAGGAGGCCACAAGGATGATCAGGGGACTGGAGCATCTCCTCTATGAAGACAGGCTGAGAAAGTTGGGGCGGTTCAGCCTGGAGAAGAGAAGGCTGTGTGGAGACCTCAGAGCAGCCTTCCAGTATCTGAAGGGGGCCTATACGGATGGTGGGGAGGGACTCTTCATTGGGGACTGTAGTGACAGGACAAGGGGTAATGGGTTCAAACTTAAACAGGAGAGGTTCAGATTGGCTATAAGGAAGAAATTCTTCCCTGTTAGGGTGGTGAGACGCTGGAATGGGTTGCCCAGGGAAGTTGTGAATGCTCTGTCCCTGGCAGTGTTCAAGGCCAGATTGGACAGAGCCTTTGGTGACATGGTTTAGTGTGAGGTGTCCCTGCTTATGGCAGGGGGTTGGAGCTGGATGATCTTAAGATCATTTCCAACCCTAACTATTCTATGATTCTATGTTATTTTTTTTTAATTAATTAATACATCCATTTTTCTGCAGCTGACCTGTAGTAGTCAAGGCCAGGTTGGACAAAGCCTTGGGTGGCGTTGTTAAGTGTGAGGTGCCCCTGCCCATGGCAAGGGGGTTGGAACTAGACGATCTTAAGGTCCTTCCAACCCTAAATATTGTATGATTCTGTTTTTACTTTTATTTCAAAATATAAATTACATATATTATTATATATAATATTTATTATATATTATTTAATGCATATGAAATGTGTAACAACAGAAAATAGTGACCATGACATGGACTGACTTCTGGGAAAGTCCATGTTTCTGCCACAAGAAACATGAAATTTACTACCCTTACACACAAGAACACCATCTACTGCTACCCTTAACAACATGGAAAGTTGATAATCCCTGACACATTTTTCCCCAAATTATTGAATTACCTACTGGGCACAACAGAGATTGTAATTATCTTTATGAAGTTATCTTTGACTACTTTTAGATAGAAAAACTTTTCAATCAGATTTTGTGTAAGTTTTACCCTTCATGTCTATAGCCAGTTAGAGAATGCCCTTTAACAGACCAGAGTTAGGACTCTGCAGATGAAGAGTGCAGTCACTGGCCCTGAGATAGTGATTTCCTTCTAATATAAATCCTAATTCAAAGAATGTATACCTAACATTTATGCTCCTGTTCCTACCATCCTCCCATTTTCTAGTCTATCTGGTATCTATAACCAAAGCAACAGGAAATATTAGGAACAAGCACTTAAGTTAATGGCAGGGTCACTGAAGTCAACTTCAAAGTTTCAGTGTTATTTTTTTCTCAGATTATTTCCTTTTCATCCACCTGGCACTGGACAAAACATTTAATTGACTATTTTTGTCTCTGAGGGCAAAATGTACAAGCAAGGAGCAAAATCAACACCAAAAGTTCTAGAATAATTTAAAGTGTCTCAACCTAAATTTCAGCTGAAATCTAGTTCAGGTCAGCCCATCTCTCAGACTGAACCTGAACCTATACTATTACTCTGAAGATACACTGAAATCCAGTGGAAGGGCTTAAAAGCCAGTTACAGTGAGCAGAGTAGTTCCTAACTGAAATTCATTAAAAGAGATACATCCTTGAAAGAGTGCTCTGTAACTTCATACGAACAGAACCAAACCACTTTTCACCAATAGAACTCTGAATGCACACTAACATTACAGTCATTTATGTCCTTAGACAAACAATGAGATAATATTTTTGTAAGCAGGCACAAACATGATGGCATAAGGAGCAGTGACTATTACAACACACCTATCAGGTAATTTTGCACTCTTTTTTTTTTTTTTTTAAATACCAACTTGCAATAAAATAAAGCATGTGGAATCACAGGTTTTTAAAGCTGTTGATCTTGAATCTGAAAATCCTGTATCTACAAAATTGTAAATGCTGCTGTCTACAAGTTATTAACCTATGTCAGAAATTACCTGAAGTTTCTCAAACTCCTTTTGCTAGTTGGTAGTCTTGCAAGGGAAGTGAAAATTTCTTCTAGTATTAGCTGCCTATGTTTTTCATATCTGGAGAATACCTATTTAATAGTTACAGGATTGTTAGCAAATTATTACACAAAATACATTTGTGCAATGCACTAACTATTAAATACATTTAAAAAATTCTTCAAATACATTTGAAAAATTATACATTTAAAAATAAATTTAAAAATACATTTAAATACATTTAAAAATGTATCCTTAAGTGTTTCTTAAATACATTTTTAAAATATATGTGGAAACATACATTATTTAGTTTTTTTCAAAACAAGCATTTCATTAAATTTTTTTCAAAACTGTACTTTAAAAATATTCAAATAACATTAATGTCTGACAGATCTCAAAAATATTGTATATTTTAGGAATTCTTGTCAGTGGTAAAATCCACTGTATAGAAAGTCAACAGTGTAAATACTAAGCTTTCAGACTCCTGTCCAGAGCAAAACTCTGTGGTAACATAAATTATATGAACACATATAGAGTTGGAGAGCACATTTGAGAAACAAGTTTTACTTCATATCCTAAACTTTAATGTTTGCCTGAAGTGACATATTCTTTCAATTTACAAGGACAGGATAGTAGACTTTTCCTCTCCTTTTGCTTATGTAGAATAATGGAGTATATCATCTGTACAAAGATGGAAAACTCCCATTTTAAGAAGCACATCTGTGTTGTACTGAATTCTTCCGGAAATAGTATTTCATCTGCCCTGTGAATTTTTCACATAGCCATCTATGTGAACCTCATACGGACAGCTATTTCCACATATGAGGAAATAAACTGATTCTATTACACAGGGGTACCCTACCAGTTCTATACTTGATTCCATTGAATAATTTAAAATCTTAACATAGGAAATAAGGAAAACCACATTGCTAAGATTTCTTAAGACCAAAACAGGTAACAGGAAAGGGCTTGTGTTTAGACTTTAAATGACACAATCAAAACTAAGAAGTACCTTCCTGTAGTGTACTGTGCAAACAGAGGCAGCTTAGGCAGATTTAATACTGTCCTAGATTGTGATATTAAACTGTAAAAACCACGCAAGAATAACATTAGGTTTAATTTCAAATTCTCCATCAGACAGAAAATACAGCCCATGTAAATGCCCTAATAACTCTCAGTAGTGCAGGAATGTGAAACTGCAAATTAAAAAGTACTTACTGCTGTCACTAACTTGATGGCACATAACTGTAGTTCACTGACATTTTCTACAAAGAAAGGTGTTATTCCCATAGATGATACCTATCAATGGAAATAAATTGCTGTAAACATATTTGACTAACAAACTTGTATGTATGCAGTTTCACAAGTAGGTTATTCATTCAGCATGTAAAGTAGTCAGCAAGATGCATTACTTTCAAGTAAAGGATATTAGAGCACAAGTCTGATGAAAAGTAGTTGAGGGAACTGGGGCTGTTTAGCCTGGAGATAAGGAGGCTCAGGGATGCCTCATAACTCTCTACAGCTACCTGGAAAGAGGTGGTAGCAAGGTGGGGGTCAGTCTCTTCTCCCAAGAAACAAGTGATACAACAAGAGGAAATGGCATCAGTTCATGCCAGGTGAGGATTAGATTTGACATTAGGAAAAAATTATTCATGGAAAGGATTGTCAAGCATTGGAACAGGCTGCTCAGGGAAGTGGTCACCATCCCTGGAGATACGTGAAAGACGTGTAGATGTGGCACTTAGGGACATGGTTCAGTGGTGGACTTTGCAGCATTAGGTTAATGGTTGGACTTTTCCAACCTAAATGATTCTATGGTTCTGTTCTATGCCTGACATAATTTAATTGCACACATCAAACTATTAACTTTAAATACCAAAAAATATTATCAGTAATCAGAAGAGATGCAAAAAATTAACACCACACAACCCCCTTGCCAAAAATATCTAGAAAAACTAAATTATTTTATCTTACAGTTAACAGAGCTGAAACTATAAATCACCAAGTTAAAGCATAATGGTGATTTATATGCCTTAACTTAGTGATCTGTATTTTGTTATATAGATATATAGTATATATAGATGCGGTGCTTTGGGATATAGTTTATCAGGGGACTTGGCCGTGTTGGGTTAACATTGATCTTAAAGGTCTTTTCCAATCTAAATGATTCTATGATTTTACATTTTAATACAATCAGGTTAAACTTTACTTAAGTGTACAAAAAATGGCATTAAAGATCTGAACGTTAAATGTTCTCTCCTGCAGATTATCTACTACATAATAAACTAGTCACTCTGATGTCAGTAATACGAAAATTTATACTGAGTTCATACCTTGTGTCACTGAGACAATCATTCTTCATATTCTCTCTGGGAAAATAAAACCCAAGCATTCTCAGACAGAATTTTTCTGATAAAGCTTACCTGAAGAATAGTTGTATCAGTAAGAAGCTGTATCTCCAGCAACTCTGACAAGCTGCTGACAATATCGCAGACTTTGTTATACAACATCACTATAACTCTTTGCTTGTGGGTGGAACACTTGGCACGTTTTGCTTTTGAGCTTAAAACACCACCTAGGAAACAAAAAACATTAACTTTTTCAACGTTTCACATGAAATACAAGAAACATGATCTTTCTAAAAAGTGCCCTCAAAAAACTGGATAGCTACAGCCTTTGCAAGAGCAATTGCTCACAGAAGAAAAATTATTTAGTAGCATCAGCTGGAAAGCAAGAATTTTACAATACTAGTTTTTCCTAATTGCTCTAAATTCTGGATCCAAGGCTTTTGAAAAGGTTGTTCCAGTTGGATATCTGAATCTAAAGGTATGTACATGATCACAAGATGTTAAATGCTAAATAGGTTTCACTGAAATAAATCATTATATACACAGAGAAAATGCTTACAAAATGAAACATTCCTACATATACATAGAAGTTGAACTTCACACGAACTTCTAAATACCTTACTCTAAATACTTTGGTTACACTGGCATTATTACAGTAAACCAAGATTTTGTATAAGTTAAGTTATTCACATGACATATTTCATTCATTGTTTTTTTACTGCATACTTCATCATCCTCACACTAACATAAAGCATTAATTCACAATGCTGTACGTAATATGGAAGAACTACCAGTATAAGAGTTGCATATAAAAATCTTATTCCAGAAAGTCATATCACTCAATCATCATGCAGTAGATGTGTTTTGGTGTTTTTTAATGTAGAAAGATTTTAGAAATTTTTTTGGCATACTAACCACCATGAGGATCCACTCTATAAACAGGATCATACTGAGGATAGAGTGTGTTCTGCAAATGAAATTTTGTGTACTGAATAACTCTTTCTATTACGTCCTCAATATATACAGCCTTAGGCATATTCGGTGATGTCATAATATTGATAGCAGTAAGACAAGCATCAGCAGATTTTGTCACTCTTTCCATAATAAGATCTCTCCATAATCTCTCCTCATCTTCAGTGTCATTGTTCTGTAACAGGCAAGAAAAACAGGATAATGTGAAGAAGTAAGATTATACTTACCAAGTCTAAGATAATAACATTAAATTAATATACTTACATACATGCATGTTTAAAATATTTTATTTTCTTTTGGATACAAAACCAGTTTGGTTTAGAAATCAAGTAATGTTTGTATTATCAGCAATATGTTTGTAGTATGTCTCCCTAAGCTACAAGTCTCTAAAAGCCTCACTGTATTTTTCTGTTAGAACACAAAGAAGCTTTCTGTATATCATTTGTAATTTCCCACTATGAAGGAAGACTGCTGTACCTTAAGGAAAATCTAAACTCATTCATCCAGAGTTTTCTTCAGTGGCCTGTGCACACTAGGTGCTGCTTTGATCAGTCTAATTTTTGCCACTAGAGGGGATTCTTACACAAAGAGACTGTTACAAGTTACATAAAACTCCTAAGTACATGATCTTCTCTGCTTCACTGGCCAACTTATCAATGGTTTTAAAACATTTCTTATCAACTATGTCTGTTTATATACAGCACAAGATCTCTGTATTACTGTTTGTCCGAGTTACAGAAACAAATATGCATGAAGCTAATTATGACCACCCAGCAGTACTTAAATACTGCAAAACCACTATTTATAGCAAAAGTAGGTGAATTTTTCATAGCTTCTCTGGTGCAAACATAACCCACAACCTTTCTTGCCTGCCTGACACCACAGTTCAAAACTGTTGGCTTTCCTTGTGAAAATAAGAGCTTGGTGAAACCATATCAACTTTTTTCCCTTTGGGGTGAGAGACCCTAAAACAGTATCACAACGCATTATAAATATTTGTAAAATAAACAGAAATCTGAAAATCAGGAGATCCCTGTAAATTTCTTGCATAGATTGGTTTTAAGTCATTTGCCCTTACCCAAACATGGCTTAAAAAAAAAACCCCAGAACTCCAAGTAGTTTTAAATATTTTCTTTTTTTTTTTTTTTTTAGTTTTTTCTTTTTTTTTTTTTTTATACTTTAATATTAAAAATTT
>NDXB01020551.1:53006-91446 GCA_002631895.1 Agapornis roseicollis
AAAAAAAAAAAAAAAAAAAAAAAAAAAAAAAAAAAAACAACCAAAGAAAAAGAACTGATTTCCAAATGGCTACCATCTAATAGCTCCAAATAGTTAGCATCTAATAACTCCACCTAGTGAAAACTGATAATGACAACTTTTAGTTGTGTTAAATGACTGCTTGTTAAATATGACTGCCTAACATGAGGCATCCATTTTTAATACAGCAAAATCTATTTATTGCAGCTCTTGTGCCATCACCCTCATTTCAGTAAAATAAATCTTAAGTGATTATTATCCTAATTCTAAAGGTCAAATCTGCGAAAGAGCAGTAGATGAAAACCAGATATGAAATTAAGCATCTTGGGATACACAGTGTCTTAATTATATTTTCCTTTGGAAAAAACCCATGATGCTCTATTATCCATTTCTATAGAAACCCACCTTGGTCAAAACGAACTAATTCCACAGACCTTGCACTAAGCCTTCCACTTAAATGGTTAAAGAGCATATACTGATCCAGCTACTTTAGTTGAGTAATCAAACTCTGCTTGGTTAAAAGCCACAACACATGCAAAATTATGTGCCTTGGACATTATTAGCAGGAGAGCTATCTTATGTAAGTCTTGTTTGAAAAGATGTTTGACAGAACAGTAACATTCTCATGACATCTCAAAGAGATATCCTTTCCACTCCAAGGGACTATTAGTTGTCTCACTATGATTTTTGCAGGAAGGAGGATCTTCTTGCAGCAGCAAATGAAATTGAAAAGCCAATCCCTCAAGGTGGAAGCCACATAAAAGCAGTATGCCCAATCATGTGTCACAAGCAATTAAATCACCAAGTAGAAAGTTTGAAAATACTGATATACACATTTTTTAATGTTTCTTGTGTTTCTAATAGGGAAAAACATTTTGAAAATTTCTGGCATATTACCAAAAGCTGTAAAATCCATGTCTTCCAAATTTTCCAAAATATTCTCTATTGAAGCAGTAAACCTTTTGAAAGTTGAGGAATCCATCATTTCTAGTGAAAAGAAAAAAATAAGTATAAATAATTAGTTTACATACAAAACACAAAACAGAAACTGTAGAAAATATATCTTCTAAAATTACCTTCAGGTGTTAGTTTAGGTTCATAAGCTTTCCTCTTCTTTTGTTTTTCTTTTTTCTTCATTTTCCTAGCCACTAATTATGAAGATAAGGAAACAAATACTTTCTCAAAAATTAAATAAAGGATTATTTACATTTCTTACGCTTGTATTCATTACTGCATGTAAGGATGGGTTATTTTTAAATGTTCAGCATGTCTATTAAAAACACACTGGTATTATTGAACAAAATTGGTATTTTTAAAATTATATGTTACCCTCACTGAGGCTAGGGGGAGAAGAATAATCATCCATATCAGAGTCATCGGGACTGCGGTTGCGGTAACGGCCACTACCGGAAGTCCTCCTTCCTTCATGATAATGACCACTTCTCCTATGATCACCAGAAGATCTTCTGTCATGTTCTTCATACTCCCAAGCTTCATCTCTATCCTTTTTATGTCTTTTACGAGAAGCTAGAAATGAAATCCATTTTCATTATAAATACAAAACACCCAATTTTTAATAGCTCAAGATTAAACATCTTTAAATATTTAAAGGGTGTGCAGATGTGGCACTTAGGGAGATGGTTTATTGGTGAGATTGGCAGTTTGGGTTAACGATTAGATTCAATGGTCTTAAAGGTCTTTTCTGACCTATGTGATTCTGTGATTTGCAAGTTAAACATCACTTTATAACTGTTCTGTAAAACAAGTGAATACTTTAAAACTATTATATCAAATTCTGTTACTGCATTATTCAGACTTTTTTTTTTTTTTTAGCTACATGAAAGCTGTGCCTGATTTTGTCAGAGACACAGGAAACATTTAAAAACATAAATCTAAAGGGCATTTATCCTTTTAAAGCAAATAAGGGAAGTGGAACAAATCAAAATAAATTTCATCTTTTCATAAGAGAACACTGAGCCCATTNCTGATATTGTCAGAGACACAGGAAACATTTAAAAACATAAATCTAAAGGGCATTTATCCTTTTAAAGCAAATAAGGGAAGTGGAACAAATCAAAATAAATTTCATCTTTTCATAAGAGAACACTGAGCCCATTTCTTCAGTTACCCAAGCTGCAACAATTACTGGGTGTTCATATTCCAATTCAGTGATTGCTTTGTCTATTTAACATTGCAAGTTCCAACGAAACTTGGTCACCTAGTGGCTTAAAGATACCCTGTTTTGGCAAAACAGCTAAAATTTTGTCTTGATACATAGTGCAGGAAATTCAGAATAAAGGAGAAAGCTGGAGTCACAATTCTGGGCCAGACACCAAGTCAGTACTGCAGAAGGTTATTACAACCTGTTTTCAGGCAGGACCAAAAAGCCCAGAAGAGCTGAATGTTGAAGAAACTGAGATAAATGTGCTGTGCACATCAAAACAATTGCAAACATCAGATTCTAGACCAAGTAGAGTTTGTCAGCCTGCAAAGATAGTCCTGACATCTTGTGTATTCCTACCAAAATCTTCTGAAGTTTAGAGAGGTATGACTGTATATAGGGTTGTTTCTGAGCTCTAAGTGCTTATTCAGAACTAGAACAAAACAGGTTTTTCCTACGAAGCCAATTTATTGAGAAGCATAGGAAACACCAGGATATAGTCACACCTGATAAACACACCAGGATACAGTCAAGAGTCAGCTCCCATTCAGAATTAATAAAAAAAACCAAACAAACATAACAAAACCAAAACTGAGGTGATACTCATGTTCTCTACTGCACCCTAGGGAGCTTCCACTTCTAAAAATGTAGTAGAAAAAGTTCTGCACAGAGTTGACATTAAGTCTTTAAGGTAATAACTGAGTTCAGGCTTTGAGTTGTACTATACTGCTTCTCAATCAGACTTGTGAATGCACTACAGTCATGTTCATGATGCCCGTTGTACTAACATTGTCTAAAATGGCTGAGACACAACTGCAATTAAAGCAATGGAGGGCCATTCTGGATACCTGGAGTGAGTGCATTGAAGAAGTAAGTGTTTTAGAAGAAAAGACTTCACACATCTGTATTCATTCATTTTCCCCCATGAGACAGTAGTTTGTGCAGGCAGATGACATCTGTCTCCACAATTTACTGATCATAAGTATCAATTTAAGCTCTGCAGGACGAATTCTGACTCCAGCTACACCTCCATGAGAAAATAATTTCCAGTATTATTTTCCAGCAGAATTTTACATTGACCATTTTTTTACTGTTGTATGACAAAACAGGCTCTGCTACAGTCGTGCTGGCTCTGCAAGGTAAGTAAGACGAACATAGGAACAGCTATTCACAGTCAGTGCTCTACAGAATTTATCCTCAGGTATACAGAATTGTCTAAAAATGTAAGTATTAGTAACACTGCAAGAATTCCTATTGATTTTATACATAAATAAAAAGTATTCGGAATATAAATACCCAATTTCCTTCTGAATTCTGCCAAACTTTTATGCAGTAACACATTTAGCACTTATTGTATGAGACTGATTCCATCAATTTTTGATTTCTAATAATTTAATTTAATGGAATGTCCTTTCTTCGTGAAATGAAATAGATTTATTTTCTTCTATAAAAATTACTATTTCATTTTTTTTTAAGTTCAAGTTTAGACAACCAAAAGAATTTTGAAATACACATTTGTAACAATACAAATCTATTCAGTGTGGTTGTCACAGACATTTAATTCCCTTAATCATTTTGTCTCATTTTAATTAATTCAGTTCTACAGTAACCTTTGAGAAATACTGCAATTTATTTTTAAACCATACGTCCTTACTCAGTTGTTCAGAATGATAACCAGATCTTGAGTCGATATAATGAACCTAGAATCTCCCAAAGCTGAAAGTTTTCCTTAATTTGCTTTACTTTATAGTTAAGACTTTCAACAGCCACTATGGCTAATTCGTGTATTAAGGTGTATGAAATTCTTGACAATTCTCTCCATTCCCAGCCAACTTACATAATCCTGTATTATTTTTAAATTCACTGTTCCAGATTATTAGCACCATAAACAGGTGATATATGATAAACATGAGCAAAATATCATTAAGTCTTTGCCATAATCAAGACTGATTACAAATTACCCAAAGATCTCATACTCACACTCAAAGCAGCATTATTCAGTTATAATTAAAATAAAAACCAAAAAACCCAAGTTCTTTTCTGTTTCTTTGATAAAGATCAGAGGTATCACTATTACAATTTTTTATGTGCATGTATGCATAAGCACTGTGTAACTGCTGAACAAGAATTTGAAACATATTAAAAAGCAGAATAAACAAATAGTTTTCTTTTAGACATTAAGAAAGACTGAAAAGGAAAACATTATGTTTTACAAATGTTCAGTGAAATGTTGATATAAACAAAGGTGGAAAAAGTTTAACTGTGGAAAAAAAGCATGATAAGCAAGATTCCTGCTCAGGTCAACAGCAATAAGCACTTCTCCTCCAGCCCTGTATAACAGCTAAGATGTTAACTCAGACTAAACTGATTTGTCTGTTTTAATAGTTACTCTTCAGTGCTGGCTAACTTGACTATCACAGAGACAAACTACAGATTCTATTATTAGCAAGGAGGAAATCCATTTCTAACCTAGAGGCACATAATTTCTTGACACTTAGGAACTTGATCTGACTGTGCAGCAAAATTCCAACTACAATCTTCCTCCCTTCCTTTGAAAATAGTTAATTCAAGAAGAGTATCATCAGTAAATGGTGTTTTGAAAACCCATCAAAAACAACTCCAGTTTTTCAAACATTATGCCAGAGAAATAATAGAAAAAATTCTTCTAGGCAGTAAGAGTCTCAATTTATCATGTCAGAAATCCTTCACTAATTAATAAAAATAAGAATAATTTGAAATCTATTTACTGGAATTTTTCTCTGCATAACTTTGGATACAAGTTTTCAGTGTTGTTTTAAATGATATTTTCCTTAATCTGATTGGCTAAAAATGTTTCATACTACAAGCGGGGAAAAGAAAAAAAGCAATCTAGGCAGCGGCTTCCCATAAGGTAATCAGGAAAAGAAATGTAAGTTACAGCTGCTTTCATGTTGAGTGACAAAGCGAAATCAAGTAATTTGTCTTTTAAAAGAAAAAAAAGATTCTTGTCTAAGTAGTTGTCAGGAAACTTTCATAATTTTTTGGAGTAGCCAACTTAAAAAGGAAGTATCTTTTTAGAAAGTTAAATATTAATATGTACTACTTACATTCAAAAGCTTCTTCACTGTCATTGTCTTCATCAGAACTGATTTCAGCATATTTTGGTTTCTCATTAACTGTGCTACGTTTGCGCTTGTTCATTTTCACACGTTCACAAAGTGGCATGGTGGATTCAATTTCTGCCAGGAGCTCAGGAGGCAACTCCTTTAACACTGACTGATCTATGCTACCTATTAATGGAGAGTAAGAAGAGCAAATGTGAACCTGAAGATAAAAATAAGGGCCTAACACTACAGTCCTTATTCAGGAGGCACTTAATGTATATCCACTAATAGTATCACAGTTAGATATACCTGGATGTATTTGACAGCTCTTTTTAAAGTTGTATTTATTGATCACACTACAATTAGAAATTAGCATAATAAATTGCATACACATCTGCTTCCATAAACTGTTCTGTCAGGCATACAAACAAATTCAAATTGGTGAAAATACTTTGTAAAAAGATATCTCTCCTCTACTTACGCCAAATTTAGCCCAATTTCAGCTCATCCTCTGAATTTAACAGGTTTTCTATCAGTGTAGGTAAATTAAAAGATTCCTTGTGCCTCATTAATAGTTGTGCTTATTCTCATTCATATTATTTAGTGTACACAAGACAGTTATTTTCCCTTTTCCAGTAAGGAGGGACAATCTGTGGCAGAAACTCTGAAGTCTTATCCCTAAATACAGGCCAAATCATTGGCAACCCAACCTCTGCTTCAGGTTTGTTGTGTTTTTTTTTTTTTTTTGGTTTTTTTTTTTCTGCAGTCCTCCTTGCCGTTTTGTCATGTCCACCCGCTTTGTGCTTGCTTTTGTCCACCCTCTTAGCTGCCCGTTTTTTTTTTTTTTTTGGTTTTTTTTTTTCTGCAGTCCTCCTTGCCGTTTTGTCATGTCCACCCGCTTTGTGCTTGCTTTTGTCCACCCTCTTAGCTGCCCGTTTTTTTTTTTTTTTTGGTTTTTTTTTTTCTGCAGTCCTCCTTGCCGTTTTGTCATGTCCACCCGCTTTGTGCTTGCTTTTGTCCACCCTCTTAGCTGCCCGTTTTTTTTTTTTTTTTTGGGTTTTTTTTTTTCTGAAGTCCTACTTGCAGTTTTGTAATGTAAACCAGATTTGTGCTTGATTTTGTCAAACAGCAAAGCTGAAAGATTTTTATTTAATATAGACCAACAGCTAGCTGGCCAACATCATGTTTCTTTTCCACAGAGATAAACAGGTGGGCAGTATCACACCATTCTCATCTCATTTTGAACTACAATTAGACCCATATACAGTCAGAATGGAGATTTACAGCCAAAATTCTTACAACTGATACAAGGAAACCAAATTAATTCAAAAGTATTTCTCGGGGTTTTGTTTATTCAGCATCTTACCCTTATCTATCAAAGAACCTATTGCACATATTTGAAGATTATCAGACTAAACTGTTAACCTTTTTCAACAACATATCCAATATCTTTGCCATAAGCACCTCTCTCTCCTTCCCAAGACATGCTATGTTATTTAGAGAGGAAGTTACCTGCAAATTGCTGTACACACACACACACACCTCCAAAAAATCATCTTCTGGATGGTAATTCACTTTTTAATTGCATTCACTATATCTAACGTAACTTCCTAAAATTTATTTGCATTCATATCCTATCTTCTAACCCAAGATTAGTGCTTTTCTTTAAACATCTTCAACCTGAATTAGAAAAGCCTTAATATGAGAAATCATTTCCAGCAACAAAATTTTTTCAAAGTCTCATATATTCCTTGTTTCACATGTCTACATTCATAAAAAATGCCTACAAGCAATGCAAATGATGATCAAAGAATTATTTTTTCCATGATTCTTATCATGTTCAGCAAGTCATCTCATTTAAGTGCATCTAAAAAGAAGATTTTACTTAAAATATTGTGCTTTTCTAATTGAGACAGGGAAACACCTATAAACTGAAACCAATAGCAAAAGTTGTACCTGCTTCCCTCATGGTGTGGTCACTCTTTAACATCTGTGTTAAGTTGCCATCCCTAGACAATCTCTACCTGCCACGGTTACCTATATTCTGAATACAGCTTTCGAAAATGCTAGAAAACATTTCACAGTGTGGGTAACCACACTGCTGACACAATTATTCTTTGCTGGCTGGGCACTTGATTGAAGACAGGCAGAAGTATGCCAGCATGGATAAATCACTCCTCTGTATGTACCAGCAGTTGCCTGGATGACAGCCAGGTCTAATCTGGATGCCACAACACAGCTGTGCACCTGAGCAGTGGTGTTCCCATACTACTTCTCCAGTTCTTTCTGTACATCTGTACAGTGCCTGAAGAGGCCCCTTACATTCAGGCCCAGACTATACAAAAATTCACATACATATATGTTAAGACAATTTCTACAGGTGAAGTTGCTAAATGGCCTCATGTCCTGGTTCTCTAATGCATATTCTCAATTTTTTGCACTGCTTGTAATTTTATTGAAATCACCAGGACTACACACATAACATAAAGCCTACAGCTTTATTTGGCCAAAGACATTGCAAAATTCAGCTGCAAGTAAAGGAACAAAAGTTGCATTAAGTCTCCAAAGAACAAACAAAAACCACAGGCTACTACCCTCCTGCCTCCAAAGAGTATCTATTCTTGCTTTCCTTACTGATCTTGTTTCCAGGGTAGAACACTAATCAATCTTTAAAAATAAATCAATTGCCACAATATCAATTAGACAACAACAAAAACAAACAAAGCAAATATTTGAATATTTATAAAAATAACTTCATTTCCTTCTGAAAAATTTATGTTTTCCAGTGCTAAATTCACCTAATGCTTTGTGCTCTCCTGTTAGAGATATTCCAGGTAACGTTATAAGCTTACTGTTTTTTCTTTTATTAGGAAATGTGTAAATATTTCTTTATTCAATTGGAACAGCAGAAAAGAGAACAAACAGAATTATTGTAAAGTTCTCTAGAACCTATCTTTAGAGTTTCTGTCACAATGTTCTCTGAAGCAAGTGTGCTGCAGGGCCAGTTTCCTCAGCTGCTGAAGACTTTAAATAACAAATTCTAAAATGAGTTTTACTCATGAAGTACAAAGGAGTTAAGCATGACTGCACATGTAAAAGGACCCCCCATCCTTTCTGAAGTAATACAGGAGTATTATGTGCTATGGGACTCCAATCAAGAACTTGTTAATGTTCATTTTCATCCATCATTTATGTGGCATCAGGGCCACCCAATATTCACTAGAAACATCTTACTAAATTTCTTCTTTTATACCTTATATTTTGTAACAAAGGAACTGTTTATTTGCTCAGGGTAGTAAGGAAATAGTTAAGAGAATCCAGTCATATGTCAACAACCATTAGGTAAAAAAAACATGCTAATGTGTTTTCAGTTTATGGGATACTCTTTAAAACCAATTAAAATAATATACAGCAAAATCCCTTTGAGAGTATCTACAAAAACATATACAATCACCTTCAGCTTTTCAATTTCTTTGCTAAATTTGCTAAGACAGTTAGTTACATTTGCCTCTGGTTTGCGTGGCTTTTAAATAGCTAAATAATAAGTTACTGCACAAGTTAGTAGTAGCTTTCTGAAGAAAGCCTTCATCAACAGAATAACCCAATTTTTTACAGTGTCTGATCAGTGTAAACAATATGCCTGAAGTGGGCTGCAGGCAACAGTGTGCTGCAGACATCACACATATTTTCAAAGTTGCTTCAACAATTAAAACAAATGAAACAAACCAGAAGAAAAGTATCATTACAAAATCTTTGCCTCACTGTAAAGAACAGCATGCTAACAAATTCCACATTAATGAAACTGAAGGGTAAGTCAGAACAGCTGTAGAACAATTCATTTCAATGAACTGCATCTAAGAACAGCCACTTCTTTAGTGCTTCTCTGAACACACATGCAATGCTGTCCATGAGTTACATACTAGTTGCTTCCTGGAGGAAGAACAAGTTCTTGGGTTTGATGGCTATTATCAAAAGGTTTCTTTGAGAAGGTATTCAAGAACCTTGAGCTGACACCTGAATATCCACTGACCATCAAGATACTTGTTTCCTCACTAAGCAATTCTTGACAAAATTTAATACAGTTAAAGATCAGCCAGGGAATATTAGCTAAAAATGCGTCAGTCTGAAAGCTTCCTTCAACATCCTGTTTTAATGTGGGAAGCTTTTCAAAGGGTTTTGCATGTACATTAAAAAGATTTCTAGAAACATGCAGTGAATGTAGTATTTTCCTTTGTCACGTACGGCTTAGAAAAAGAATAGCCAGGCACAGATCTGATTCGAACTTCAGCATTGCTTTTTTATCATAACTTTATGGGTACTTTAAAGCTTGTAGAACAGCCTCCAAGCTTCTCTAATCTTCAGAAGGATCCAAAATCACTATGCCTTTAATTTGCAAGTCAAACAGATCTCCCTGATCCAGGCACATGGATGCCTTCAAGAGAGTTAAACATCAAGAAAAAAAAAAAAAAGTAAAATCATTATGAACTTTTACTGATATGGGTAGCACATTTTTTTTTTTTTTCTTTTTGAGAAAAAAACAATCAGTGTGTTCATATTAGTTTCACCTGGCTTGACATAATAACTTCAAGAAAACACCTATGGAAAAGNATGAACTTTTACTGATATGGGTAGCACATTTTTTTTTTTTTTCTTTTTGAGAAAAAAACAATCAGTGTGTTCATATTAGTTTCACCTGGCTTGACATAATAACTTCAAGAAAACACCTATGGAAAAGGGAATGATGCTTAGGTCAGCACTCATACAGATAAAGTTCTATTTTAGATAAAGAACTAAAAGAAAAAGGGGAGAAAAAGAGTACTTCCCTACTTTATGTTTATTATGTTTAGAAATCAAACACCCTTTTAAAATAGTCAGGTACTGTTACATTTTAGCACTCAAGTATCACAGTGCAAAGGGCCACATGCCTATCTGCTGAAAATGAACAGTTTACTGGTTAAAACTGAAAATGTTTGGTTATCCCTCAGGGTGCAAATTTTATTATATCCTTTCTACCAAGATCTCCCTTAAAATTCTCCAGTAGGTTGCACTGAGTCCTTGGTGGTAAGAGTCCCTTGCCCATCAGCTGCACACTCCAAATAATTCTGTTCCCTGGAGTTTCAAGAACAGAAAGGGAAAAAGGAAAATCACAATCCTTTTCTCAAATGGAAATTTAAGGCATGAGGACAGTATATCTGCTTGTTAAGACTGAAGTTCCACTTTTACCTCAATACCATGTTATCAGCTGAAAAACAGACCATCAAATGAATACTGGTGAAAATAATCTGAAAAGTAGTGGCATTTACTCTAGCAGCCCTCCTTCTTTCCTGCCCCATTGAAGTTTATGGAAGGATACACAGCTACATCCTATAAATAGGATAAAACTCTCTACTGAGCCCCTTATCCTCAAGGGATGTTTTCCTCATTTGCCCCAATACTGGCACAAAGGAAAAGCTCCCAGCCTTGGACTAAAGAAAAGAAGAGGTTCAGAGTCCCTGTTTATGCTCTGGTGTGCATAGCTCTGGCCTTGAAAGATGGGACCCAGCCAGGTAGGTAGGTCAGAGAAGAGCCTGGACACAGCAACAGAGTAATTCCATGATACAACAAAGCTCATCACTGCACAAGGCTAAATAGCACAGATCGAGAAAGAATTTTACAACAGTACAAAATACTCTTGAAGTAAGACACATTTTTGATGGAGGGAAGAGATTTCCGAAGAGCATCCTGAAAGATCCAGGAAGACAGCAGGGAATATACCCAAACTGTGCTCTCCAAAAATGCTAAGAGAACTCACATTGTTATCAATTATTTCCTCAAGCTATTCGACTGCTGTGGCACTACAACCACATGTTATTTTATTCTTTATTGCTATTCACTGACTTTTTGTCTTTATAAAAATCAACGAAAGGAGGCTAGAGCAGTCTGGGTTTGCAAGACACTTCACAAAAAAATATAGCAGTAATCAGAGCAAACTGGAGCAAGACTGGCAATTAAACGCAGTGCTGCACAAAACCCCTGACTTTCATGAATCAGTGTCAGTGGATCATTTTTGGATTTTGGTGTCACCGCTTTTGAATATATGCACTGAAATTTAAGCCAACTCAATTTATTGTATTAAAAAGTTATGGTGTTTTGTACAGTTGCAAAACACAGCATGTCATTTTCTGTTACTATAAATGTTTAGAATCAGAAATTTATGATTGGTATGTTTTCCCAGCCATGTATTCTGATTAACTGGGGTTTCACCTAAGAAAAAAAGATCTTAAATAAATTCAAATTACACCTCATAATTTTTCTTTCCATAAAAATCCCATACAAGTAATACAATACAACCAAGATCTTTGCAGAGAATAGGCAAACAAAAGAAATAAAACAAATACCATGTCTTACATCTGATCTGTGACTACAGGATGTCAAGAACATCTGCTTTTTCCTCACACTATTATGGAAACATCATCAGGCTTTACCATTGAGGGTAACACATGAAGCTCCTCTTGCTTTGCTTCTTCAAAATAATAAGCAACAACAACAAAAGATTGCTGATGCCTCAGCTTTTAATATAAAATACTATGGGAAAGTTGCTGAGAAGATAATGAAGTAGTACATCTGTTTAAGGAACATTTATTTGATAAAACCAACAATAATTTGAAGAACAAAAAAGTTCACATCCTTTTCTTTTTATTGATAATGTTTCCATGAGGCAAAGCTAAATTCCAAATTTCAAGTAAAAAGTTTAATTTTCCTTACACATAACCAGCTGAAGATGTCAAGCAACAGAAAATTTACCAGATGTAAATGTGAGGCTTTTCCCTACTTGTATTTTGCCAAATTAACCCTTTGCTTAGAAGAAAATTCAGACCAAAAATTTTGAACATGTATCCATGCACATAAGCTAATAACATCCATATTTAGATACTTAGACACACGAATAACTTACATATTTAGACAACACAGCATATTGTAATTGACACCAGACAAATTGCTGGCCCACATTTTTACATATTACAATGCATTGTTGCAAAAATTACTTATGCAAAATAGCCTCAGCTCTTCCGGGAAGTAAGAGGTACCTGATCGAGCATCCACATCCATGAATCAAGGACAGGGTCAGACTTTCAGCAAATTGCTCTGACAAATTAGGTAATAAATTTCTATCACACAGGACAAAGTAATTTTTCAAAAATAAACTAGTTAAACAATGAACTCCTAAATCTGCAAACAGACAAAGCATTAATACTTCAGATGAACTAAAACATAAAGAAATTAGTAGTTTCGAGCAAGTTTATTGTTGTGACTAAGAGCTAGATGTGCAACATGTGAAGCTCACTCTTAACTACACAGAGTAAACTTAAGAGCAAGAATCAGAACATTTACCTTAGTGGCAAAGACCAAAGTAGAAATAATTAAAGCAGCCACACTGTGCTAAAAACGTCTCCTATTGTACTGATAACAGATGAACACAAGAAACGACTCCAGTGTACAGTGGCTGAATTCCTGATGCATACCAGTTTATCTGAGATCTACTTCTATAAAACAAGTACTAAATATAAAGGTCCCACAGAGTATGTAAAATGCCCATAAAAATCTCAGCACACTTTCTGGGATAGGATGGACACATCATACCTTGAAAGTCCCTGACAAGTAGGAGTGATACATTCTAGTGCAGAGCATGCTAGAGAAATGAGATCTTCCTAGACCTTAACGGGATAGTCTAGTTTTGGCTTTTGACTAAACAATGCCTGGAACATTTTTCAAACTGTTCAATCAAGAAAGGAGAACAAAATTAATCAGGGCCAAATAGAGAAAGTATATATATTAAGATGGATCCTCTGCAAACTCAACACATCTTTAAATGCCAAAAAAGGACAGCCAGTTCAGCTGAAAAGAGGTAGTCATTAATATCTCAGAAGGGGGTAAAACCAGGAAGACAGCAGGATTTTTATGAAACTGATTTTTTTCAAAAACACCAAAATTCTAGTCAAACTTAGATCTTAAGAGAAGTTTCTACCACTTCAGCTGAGAAGAATCGTAATTCTTTCTGTAAAGCATGAAATATATCCTTTTTTCTCTGAAATGTGGTGTAATTTTCTGTAGAACTTCAGAGGAATTAATGACATGCTTGATACCCGGTGGTGCATGCACATGTGAGATGCTTAGTGGGTTATTATTCTGGTCTTCCCACCCCATGATAGTGATTTCAAATGTCAGATTTGTGGCATGATGGGCTTTCACAATGGTAATCTCTACAAAATCACCATCTGTTGTAAGCAACCTAACTTGCAGCCTTTTCCTTTCTAGTTATTTCCCTGCAGCACAGCTGCTTGCCCCAATGATTTTGGTGAGTATAATAGTGTCCATTTCAGCGTCAAGAGATTGTTATTTTGGAATTGGGTTTGGAAACAAATTTGAATTCTAAAATTTGCTTGATGTGTTAACATCCATAAGCAATTTTTTAAAAGGTTTGCCAATTTTGTTCTTTCAGAAGCCCCATACATGAAAGATTTAAAAAAATTTTTAAAACTGATACTCCCTTTCTGCCCAATTTTCAGCCTTACCAGAAAGTATTTGTAAGCAGCTCTGCTGTGCTAACCAGAAGTCTGTGAGAGACATCACAAGTTGCCTCACTGGGACAACACAATCTGGATACAACTTTTCATCCTGGAATACCCCCTTTCTTGTCACTCCTAGCTAGAAGGTGAGCACCTAATTGAACCAACCCTTAGGATTCTGTGATTCTGCGATAGAATCATAGAACAGGTTGGAAAGGACCTTAAGATCATCTAGTTCCAACCCCCCTGCCATACTCTGCTTCACAAGTGAGACTATTTCCAGCAGTGCTAGATCTCAAAGATGGACTTTCATGTTACACAAATGCCGAGTTATCATTACTACAGGCTCTGAGAAAGTCACCTGGAATCAAAAAACAGAAAAAAACACTACTGACAACAATCCCCATTCCCTGCCCTCCCCAGACAAACCCCAACAACACAGAAGCAAAGGACACAGGAAAATCTAGAAGCATTGTTTTACCTCTATGACATGAAAGTGATTAAGCAGTAATTTTTTTAGCTGATGCTGTAAGAATATGTGAATATGAATATGAAAAGCACCTCTGACAAAACAGTAACTCTCCACTCAAATTTCAGATCATATCATCAGAGAATGCAGTATATTTAGGAAGACTTGCAGTGAGCCACAAAAACTTACATGTAAAGCTCTGTACCGATAATAAAACCATGCAACAATTCACACAATTAAGGAGTAGCATTCCGATCAGAGGTTTTTTTTTCTGTAACAACAAACTCTTTTTAGGTGATACCAGAAAACCCAGTGTTTCTGCATAAACACACTCATTTGTCCTAGAACTTAAACTTACATGTACGGTGCTTAATTTTGAAAGGCAAGCCTTCAAACGTATTATAAACCAACTCAGAAATGTCCTTACACAGACAGTTACAGTTTCTCTCACTATTCATATCTGTTTCATAGTTTAACGAAGTAAAATGTTCTTATTCAGAATGCAGCAACTGCGAAACTGTTAACAGCTCCCATCCCAACACAGCTGATTAGTATAGCTCTAAGAAGCAGCAGAAAAGGTATTCGCTGAAGCTCTGAAAAGAAAGGATAGCAAACATGACCCCTTCATTACAGACATGACCTCTACGGGAAAGGTTTCATGGATCCCCCAACAACATACATTTCCAATAAAATCAGGATAAAGGCATTCACAGATGTTAAACCAGAAGAAAAATGTGTTACAATTCATTCTGACCCAGACAAAACAGGCCACAGATTTTCACCCTAAGACTGCTTAACAAATACACTGCTAAGAAAACTTCCGTAACTTTTCCTGGAGCTGGAGTGAATCTTTCAAAAACCAGGAGAGAGAAAAAAAAAGTTGATTCTTCATCATAAATGCCAGAAGGGATTGTCGGGATGATTAAATATTAACAGTTGTGCACGATGGACATCCCTCCCATTTGTATAGTAACACAAAATTTCAAACCTGTCTATAATTTGATTAAAATCTTACTTTGCCTTGTTGCAATATAATGGAAGGCTTATCCACATGCATAATAAAGTATGGGTTTCAGATCTAAAATTAACAGAAGCAATGTAAAAAGTTGCATAGGCATTTTGCAACGCATTAATTTTAGCTTAAAATGAGTCAACTTTACTGAGTTCTACAATGAATTAGTATTAGTGCCTTAAGACAGAATGACTATTAAAATGGTGTTTTGAAGCAGCTGAACTAATCGTATTTCAAACTGGACTTTAGATAAATCACAGCAACGATGTATGTGATGAAGCAGGAAGAAGGCATTTTCTTGTGGGAGGGATGGATGAAAAAGCAAAAAAAAAAAAGGATAAGAAATACAAGCAAGTAAAATAAGGAAAGATAAAGTAAAATATACTAAGCCATATGGAATAAGAGGAATGTGAGAAGTAGAATAATGATGCTACAAGGTAACACTAGAAAAGATCTGCTACAATCTATTAAGAAATATAGGATGAACTAAATAAAGAATGTTTATGAAAATTACTTTCCCTAGTGTATTAAAATGTTTAGAACTAAAAATGGCAGAGTAAGACAGTGAACAGTGTTTCTCTCTTTTGGAGTGAGGATGTTGTGGCTATGGCATGAATATTTTTTGTATCAGTTACTTGCTGACAAATAGACTTTAACTTATGGAGAGATACTTTCATAAATTATGAACTTTTTCAAACACTGGAGTAGAGTTCATCTACTTAGTGCATACCATATACGCTAGAAGTAAGTTACCAGGATGTTGGGGGAAAAAATACATAAAACTACAAATACACATGAAAATTTGAAGTTCAAAGACACTTTTTCCAAAATCTGCCTGGCTGAACACTCAAAGCCATTTGTAAGAGAGAAACATAGTTACAACATTCTTCTTTTCACAAAACCTATTTCTAATACCATTTTAAGAACCTTGTTCTGAATATGATAGCAAAAAGACTGATACTGGACTCAAACATTTTTATTTTCTCCTGGAAAACATGTCTCAAGTTATTTAGAGCATATAAGAAATACATGAATTTATAAAATAAAAAATACAAAAAAACACTGCGAAAATTTATAAACCTGACTTCAAAATCAATGTGTTGCTCAGGTATGGCACATCTACTAGTCATGTTAATCAGACAAGAATCCTTAAAACCTTTACACTTTACTAAAACGTTCTATATGAATGATCACATACAATATAGACTATAAAAAAGTACTTCAAAAATATTTTAGAAAGCATAAACACACTGCATATGGCTCTGAGGGATCTAAAAATTAGTGGTTTTCCACACACAGAATTGTGTGAATTTAAACTCTATCCTTCTAAGACTAGAGCTGAGCTCCATCAGAAAGGTTTTAGCATTCCCTATCAAGAACATAAAGGTTTAATCCGAAATCTTTCGACTACACTGACAATAAAGATGCAATAATTCTATGAGTAACTCTAGACGCCTACTATTAGAAATGGAAATTTTGTCTGTTCTGAACCTCAAAAAGGGACATGGAAAATGTTCATATTTCCAGGATAAACAGCAAATATTTAACAAGGAGGCTAACGTCTTACAAATAATTAATACATGGCCTGAATTGTTAAGTTTGTAAGAGTGACTACAAACAGGTTAGTAAATAGAGAATTGAGGTAGCACAATAAATTCATTATACAGGTATCACTTCTGTTGTATACATGTACATAAACATAGTTATACATTCCCCAAGATAATTTCTACATTATTTCTTATCAGATCAACTACATAAGAAAACATTTTGATCTCAAATTCATGATCTACCTGGAACTGCATTCCTAAATCATCTTGAATACAGCTGAAATCCTCTTCCCTGCCTCCTGATTTGTCTATTTTGAGACATGACAACATATAACCATGTGGGAAATTTAAATGCTTTAAATGTTGAAGATTAAAAAATAAAGGAACCCTGAACAGTCAGTAACACTGATTTCACAATGTGAATTTATCGACTTCAGTATGAAACCAAATTAGTCAGAATCAGAGCACCAGGAAGAAAAACAATCCTATATATAAAGTGTTATAACTGCAGAAGAGACTATCAACCAAAAATCAACCTACGCACTATACTGATTTCCTATTCATATTACTAATTTGAAAATTCCAGCCAACTGTTTACTAGCTCATTTCCTCTTTCTGCATAAAGTGAACCCTAAAGACAATGTCTGAACTCTCCTAAAGACAGAACTTTTTGGTAAGGTTATTGTCACACAGCCTTAAGTGTGGAGGCTTTCCAACAGAGTTGTATTTACAGTGTAAAAGAAGCAAATGGGACTTTGTAACTGTGTTGTTATTGCATCATGTTAAAACATGCCTTGGAAAAGCATAATTATTTTCCAGTTAAGCTTACAGAAGAATCTTACGGCTTGTACACATAGTATTTCTCACTGCTCCAGCTACACTGATTTAGTTACAGTAGTACCAGTCCCTTATACAAAAGACACTTAAACCTGAAGTTTAAATCATGCATCTAGGATTTACAGTTCACTGGATAAATTACCAGGTAAACTAATGTAGCTCAAGTACAGGTTAAGACCATTTAAGTGTTCCCACATCAGATACTTGCACTGAAGTAAATCAATCATTTCAGGTTCACTTCTAATAATGACAGGCCCACAGATGAGCTTCACTTTGTTCACCAAAATCACCATATAAAAAAGTTTGAAACTAGCTATCAAATGTTTATGTTTAATTTCTAACTACAAAAGTAGCAAATTTAAAAGAACAAGAGTGTAAAAAAGATATAATGCAATTAATATTAAAAAAAAAGTCTTACCTTTATTAGATTTGGATGACTTGTTCTTGTTGGGTTTAAAACAAGAGCCCCTTGATTTATCTTCTCTATCCTTAATAAATTTCTGCACATCATCCAAAGAAAGCTTTTGAAGGACAACTACAGGCTTAGCTCCTTTATTTAGATCTTCAACTAGCCCAATCTTCTCTACTTTGTCTTTCTGTTCAACTCTAAATTCAGTTTTCCTTGACTCCTGAGTAACATTGCCATCTTTATCCCGCTTGATTTTTGGAATGACAAAATGTTTCAATGCACCAGATCTTGCCCCCAACAAATAACTGGGAAACTCTGCTTTACTGTCAGCATGTGCTTTATTAATATCTACTTTACTCTTATTACCATCTGTCCTTCGTTCATCCTTGCTGTTGGGTGATTTAAAACCAGGTTTATCAGGTCTTGATTTACTTGAATCTCCTCTACCTTCCTGTTTAATACGAGGGCTGTCAGGTCTTGATTTCTGATCCCCAGCAGAAAACCTTTCCCTCGAATCACCAGACTCATGCCTATGTTTCCTTTCAAATTTCTCAGGTTTTGAACCATCAGATTTAATACCATGCTTAGAATCATGTTCATTTTTGTTTGCGGATCTCAAATATTCAGGCCTTCTAATCTTGGACGGATCTCCTCTGTATCTCTCTGAATCCCCCCTATCCTCAGATCTTTGTTTGAGGCTATCGTGATCACGCCTCAGTGCATCAGAAACTGAACGACCGTCAGGCCTTTGTTTTGTTAGATCAGATCTACTTTCAGGTTTTACCCTTGAAAGATCAGATTTTACATCTAGTTTATGTCTAGATACTTCAACTTTCTTATCTAACAATGGTTTACTGGAGTCTCTCCTATTATCATGTCTATGTTTTGGTGTTTCAGGCCTGCCTTCACTCTTCTGTTTTGGTGTTTCGGGCCTCTGCCTTATTTCCTGTTTGCCATTATTTTGTTTCCCCTCATTCTGTTTCATCTCCATTTGCCTGCTTTCGTTTTGTTTTGATTCTGTCTGCCTGTTCTCATTTTGTTTCACTTCCATTTGTCTGTTTTCATGCTTGCTTTCATGTTTAGCTTCTAACTGTTTGTTCTCATTGTGTTTACTTTCCAACCGTCTGCTCTCACTTTGTTGAAATTCCATTTGCCTGTTTTCATTTTGCTGGGTATCTGTCTTTTGACCTTCAAAGTCTGGCTTTTTCCTAAAAATTTCTGGATGGTTTTCAGGTTTAAATTTAAGAACTCCAGCAGTGTCTTCTTGAGGAACACACACAAATGCATCATTATACTGCTTAATTTCTTCAGGTTTCTTGATGGTGTCCAAATCCTGAGTTACTGTTGCCTGAGAGTCCGCTCTTCCTGCTTGCTGCAGATCAATACTAACCATTAATGCTGGCCTTGTCCCATTTCCTGCAGAACCTGTCTCCTGAGAAGCTGTTCTGTTTCCTCCAGTAGCACCTCCAGCCTCCTGTGGTTTATTTTCTTGTTTTCGCTTTTTCAAAGGCTTATCTGCAAGTTAAAGAGAAACAACACAAATTATATATATAGACTGGTAAATGATCCATTTCCCTCCACTCCCACCAATTAATCCTCTTCAGCAAGTATGTGCACACACAACAAAATCAATTGAATGTAAAAATAATAATAAAACTTCTCTAGCTAATACTTTTAATGTATTCAGGCTACCATTCATTGTCAGTCTACCACAGCTGCCAAATACTCATCAAAAAACCCCACTCTTAAAACATATGACACCAAAGTCCCTGTGTGATTATTTCCTGAAACACCTAATAAAACAGCTGCAATACACAAAGACAAAAAAAAACCAAACCCACAACATCCTAATCAAACCCAAAACTTTTAGAAAACCCCAAACTAATTATGCTTGAAGCAGAAGTCTGCAGCAATAAAGTTAACATGCACCTCCACAACTACTTTTTGAGAAATACTACTATAAAAGATTCTCTTCTGACAGATTCAGCCTGCTTCATTATACATGAACTAAGCAAGAATCTACAGTGATTAAGACAGAGGTTCTCCCTACTTGGTTCAGCTCATCAGTTGGACTTCACACATATTCTATAGCCAGGGAACACATGAACAATGAACAAAAATTATTAAAGTAACTCCAACACTCTATGCTTGTCTTTGAACCAAAGCAGTATACCAAGAGCTGGAGTCTATACTATAACACATATGTGTTTGTTCGGAGGTGACTACACACTTAAAAACTTCAGTATTTTCTCTTTGCAATCATAATTGTTTTCATGGATAAAATAAAAAGTTCAGTGCCAACTTTATGTAGTGTCAAGAGCTTGACTCTGAAATAAGCCTTTCAGTTTGTACTAAAAAATCATTAACAGTAGAACAAGAAAATAAAGTGAGCCAATCACAAGCCCTGTAATTTGGTCGAATTCATAGAAATGAGAAGCACATGGAAGTATCCAAAAGATATGTTATTTTTATTTAAACTATAACCTATTTCTATAACCAACATGGTATTCTAAACTAAAATTAATTTCTGCCATGAAAACCAAAAGCTCTACTTGCACTAAGCCTTACATTCTCATTTCTGAACTATCATTGTGTAATTTGTCAAAAAAAACCCCAACCACTTTCTCTGTAATCAGGGAATATGACCTCATGTCTAAGAAATTATGAAACTTAGGTTGGAAATACTGTTGTGCAGATGTATTGTCAAAATGCCTAGACCACAAATATACAAAAAATAACTTATTTCATGCCTAGATTTGTGGTGCTTTATCACCAGATGCAATGAGCCAGCTCTTATTTTGGAGGAGAACAAGGTAAGGAGGATGCAATCAAGGAATAGGAAATAAACGCCAAGGGAAAAAAAACACCACTCTCTCAAATTCTAAACCAAAACTGTAAAGTATGTTTCCCGATTTCTTCTACATTTGTAGAAGATTCTCATTTAGAAGAATTAAAACTCTGAACATCATCTCCAGTATTAACATTAAGGAACAATATCAAATAGTTATATGGTTAATGCCAGTGATAGGAACATGCTTTTTCCCCCATCATTTTTATTCCCAAGTCTATTTGTACATCTCTGATTTCCTAAAACTCCAGAATTATATATAGTGTTTAAGGCTGGAAGACAGTAAAGACAGATACAATGAACTCCATGCAGATACTGGTCAACTGCAAATAAGGAAATTTGCAAAATTCAGTAAAAAACAGTCAGAACACCTGCCAACCTTATGGTCGAGATGTGAAGCAAACTAAATTTGCCAAATCAAAGATGCAGCTTTACAGCATGGAGATTTTTTCTTTTTCTGTATTACACAACTATTGGATTAATATGAGAACTTACACAGATTAATTTCTCTACACTACTGATGAATATTTTTTTTTAAACCTTCATGCAGTGATTAAAAACCTTTTTCTCGCTGTGACTAAGAGGGTTTTGGCCTCATTGAGCTTCACGGCAAATCTTAGGAATGGTAATGAAGTAGAAGCTTTCAGATTCATTGGTTTCAAACTGGATGTTTGGTTTTTTTCAGTTAAAGAAAACATGCACATTAATAGACACATATCCACACACATCATTACCTTATTTCTGAATTACAACTCTTTAAATTTTGAAAACAAATAGAGAAAGTTGTGTTCTTAGCAAAAATAATTCAGCTTTTTCATTTTAACCTAGCAATGTCAGCCACACTTAAAAAGTCCTGTAAAGCTCTGATGGTGGATCTAACAGTAGCCTTTAAGACATTACTGTTATCAGTTATCTGCCCCATTCCTTTAAATGAGGTTATCACCTGTAGCACAAGGGAACACACATTCGTATTTCCACAAGTGTATGTCATTGTCCAATGTATCACCTTAAGGCACTAGTGAAGATCATTTACATAAACATACCAGGCTGAACGAGTCAGATAAGAGCCAAGTGAATTTTTCCCTCTGCTACCGCTACTACAGGAGCAAGGCAGATGGCCAGAAGCTGTGATGTCTTAAACAACTGTAGCTGGATCAACCAAAACTCACCTTTCAGAACCCTCATGCTGAAGGCTCCAAGATTAAACAACCAAAACAATTCAAGTAGCATCAATTTTCTCGCTTGAGCTTCTGTAACTGACCAGGCTCAAAATTCTGACGCTCTTCATCATCCAAAACATCAAATTGTAAGTTGAACACATGTAAGTAGATGATCAAATCAGAACTTGGCAAATGTATTCCCTCTAAACACAGAGCTCTTCTGATGCACCTTCCTTGTTTCTCTTGACAAATGAATACTGATGTTTTAGTATGGTATGATAACAACGTGTTTACATCTTATCTAAGAAGACCTTCAAAGTTTTCTCTTCCTAAATGACAAGGTGATTGTGAACAGCATTACAGATTACTCCAGATTTCTTCGTATTTCCAGTGCATCTTCACGGTGATCCTCAGAACTAGATTTCATCACTACTGTTTTGCTTCTTTGAGATTTCAGGATCTAGGACAAAAAAACTGGCCCACGTATATGAAAATACCAGGTTGAACTAGGGCATAAAAGATATGACAAGTACATAGTACAGCCATCTTCATAGAGCATAATGAAAAAATTCCACTGAATGAGCACAAAAAACTTTTAAGTTGCCATGGTAGCTGCAGAAATATGAAAGCTGACGTACACCACTGGATTTCAAGGGCTTTATGAAATCTTGAACTCACTTTGAACTATATGAGAATAATCAAAGAGTCAGAGGTGAATACAGAGTAATTACCATCAGAAAATAGATGTCTTCATATCTTTTCTTTTACAGTCAAATATATGCAAGTTTGCATGCATCTACTTTGTTGTCTTTAGTCCCAAGACCCTTTAGGGTTTTGATGAGCATATGAACATATGAACACAGGAACTCTTACAATATCCATTCAAATACACTCTGTATCCTTCAGTATCCAAGCTTCATCCACTTCATTCCATATATAGTAGGATTTCTTTTCATTATCAGGATCTAGGACTTTGCCAAAATACCAGGCTAACATTTTTCTTTCAAATCCTACAGATGTAGATTTGAAGCTTGCCACAGTTTTGGACACACAGGCTTGCAAGCTCTTGAGACTAATAAAATGTGATCTGCATCTTTTTTCTTCACTCTTTGTAACAGTCTTCATAATAAAAGGAATATATTTTAAACTTTATATGTTAGAGATGAAGTATCCAAGTTTGCTGTTTTCAGCTTCTTTTCTCTTTAGTAATACTATCCACTCCTCCCCCTCTTCCAACAGAATATAGGTACATCCAAAATGTATCTACATTTTGTTCAAGTCTCAAAAAAAAAAAATCTGTGATGGTTTAGAACACAGTCTGACCCTAGTTATTCTCTTTATGTATATATACATCCTTTTGGCTCAGCAAATCTGCATAGATGTTCTCTTTACATTGCAACATGCTCAACACGAGACAATACCTTGGTAATCAAAGCAAGATCAGAAGCTATCTTATTCTAAAGAACAGTAGAGATGTTCTGTAAGTTAAATGGGTGACTGTGGTGCAAGAAAAAATACATTACAGGAACCACAAGTTCAAAATGCAAAAAAAGATTAACTGGATTTCCAAGCAGTTATCCTCACCTGTTCTCTTCTGAACAGTATTCCTGGAGACCTGGATGGCCTTCATCTTTGGAATTATCTGTGTATCAAAACTACGAGTACTTTCATATTTAGTAATTAATCAACTACTGTGGAATCTTTGTGCAAAAAAAAAAAACAAAAAACAAACAAAAAAAAACAAACAAAAAAAACCCATTGCACTGGAATACCCACAAATACTTTCAAATACATTTCTGCTGAAGCCACAAGTCAATAATGGTTTGAAGAATATCCATCCTGAAAATGGGTATGCTTGGAAGCAGAGTGTTAGGGCTAGCAGCTGGATGAGGGAAGCTGTACTAAAAAAGTATCTCTGTTCTTCTGTTTAGTCTGAAATCTTTCCAAAGCAGCAGCTGGAACACCATTAGTGCAGAAGTCTCCGATGTTACTGCTTTCTTGCAAGCCTGATTGCTTAAATCCCAGACAAATGAGTATAATGGCTGGTAGCTTAAAAACTTCTAGAACTGCTTGTCCTAGTATACTGAAATGGGCCTTCTGTAACTATATGTGAAAATGCAACAAATCTAAGTAATAACCACATGCATGGTTGCTAAGCTTCATTTTAGCAGAATGGTAACACTTTGCTCTACTGCTTGGTAGACTCCAAAGTACAGAGATTTCTGAATGATCTTGAAGACACAACAGATCAATTATCACTTTCCCATTTACACCTTGTAAGGGATTCAGTTCATATCCAGGATGGTTAAATATGAATGCACTCCTCCTCAGAGCTACAAAGATGATGAATTCTGGCTGAACTATTTTTGATCACTCCAGTACCAACTTTCCTTTTTAAAGTACAGAAACAGAGAGTTTCCTATTTTAAAGTTCTAACAGTCTTCAGAGATTACTGCAATGCCTCCACTATTCAAATTACCACTTACTTGAAGTATTTAAATCAGCAGTTAATAAATTTAAACCAAATATACCAGTCCTAAGCAGTTAATCACTATTTTCAAACCTTTCATTTTTTTCACAACATCAGTGACTAGTCAATGACTAGTTTATATCATTTAAGCTAACAGCCAAGATTAGGAATTTTCAACAGGTAAACATACAACTAGGCATCTATACATCAACTTCGTTTTTACTGACTGTTTTCTTTTCTTAGATGTTTTTCACAGATCTCTTCAAAGCTGTCCCAGTGTTCTCCCCCACAACCAATAGTGTTCTGTAGACCACAGAAATTGAAACATTCTGGGTACAAGGAATGTTTAAAATTACTTCAATGGTACTGATGGATGACCTATGAATGGAGTGAGGGCAAATATCCATTCTTACCTTTCTAATCCTTCATGACAATTGAACATTACTGACCATGAGAGTCTCCTCTCACATGACCTCCCTGTAAAGCCATATACCAACAAGGAACTGAAGAACCAATGAGAACTCTTCACATCAGCAGAAGAGACTCCTAGATTACACCCTGCTCCCCCTGAAGGACAGACTCAGCAAATACAGGTCAAAAATCTTACTCTCCCTGGTTGCTCCTATACCGAAGAAACCAAGAATGTGAAGTCATGAATCTAGTATAGGAAGCTTTATAGACAGAACATAATTCCAAAGTCTCTGAAGAAGAGACCATAGCTTCCAGCTGCTTCAGTTCAGAAGAAGGATTTCTGAGAATCTGAACACAAAGAGCTGCTGATTTTTATCAATCTGTTCAAAAGACCTTATCAAATTTCTGGACACTGCAAAAAGGAAAGCCCACCAGGAGAAATGTCCAATATCAGTCATGACAAAATGAAAAAAGACTATAGAAGTCCCTGACATGCCTTAGAGTGCAGTAGACTTCAGAATCTTCATTCTGATAAAGTTCTGCTTGTTTCCCTAAATATAAAAATGATGTAATCAGCATAACTGGAGAATGAAATAAGATGTTATGATTTTTTTCTACTTAAGCATGCCTAGTAACTCAATTCCTGTTAACTGTACTAATACAAAAGATATTTAAAAGGAAATAACAAGAATTGCACTGAAGAAATGTATAACCAAGTATCTACACTTGTTTAGAGACTGGAAGCTGTAACTTAACCTCCTTGAACTTAATCCTGCTTTTACAAACAATATGATTTATGAGATAAATTTTTCTGACACAAATGCTAGTTTTTATCCATGTGGTTGCTTTGTGAAGAATTCTAGCTTTGTAAACTCAATTGTTAAAATATCTTAGCAAAACCTGAAGTGCAATTACTTTGAAATACCTAATGCAGCATCTAATTTCACAAGAAGAAAGGAACACACTACAGCAAACTTAATGAAAAATACCTATTCTATGTATCACAAATTAACATATCCAATTAGTTTTTAATTCATTTCTATAGATAGCAAACATCAGAAATTAGCAATGACTTTGAAATGTTTCTTCCAGGTGTGGATTTTATTCTGACATCATACTCTGCACTCAAAATTATCTTCAAATAACTAGATCCAGTAACATTTATACTGCATGAAAGAAAGTCTATGTCTTCTTACGCTGATGTTAGAGTGAACTTGGTGACTATAGAGAAATGCTGGTCCTAAACTCTTAACAAGGTTTATTAATTATAAATGCCACTTCTTTACCAAGATTTAAATCCATTATAGAGAAGTGACTGTCCCAGAACAAAATTCATTACTGGGTAATAGAAATACTGCCATCTATCTAATGAGTACAATTGAAGGCATATGCGACAGGCAAGTTACATTAAATTTTCTAATCTTAGGTTACACAAAGATTACAAAAAATAGACTTCTTATCAAACTGCTAACATTTAGTTATTTTTTACACCTGCTTACAATAACACGTTTCTGCACTACCCTAAGTAAACCCCAACCTGAGATAAATGAGGGAATTTGCATGTTACACAAGAGCACTAAACTGAAGTAAGTGCCATTAAAAAACATATAACTCTACTTTCGTGGGGTTTTTCACTCAATTAGTATTTCATTCTTTATAAAAAACAGAAGAATGTAATTTTTCCTGGAAAGACGGAAACACTGCAATAGTGCATTGCAATTTCTCTAGAGGAATTTCTTCCCCTTACTTTTCTTGAAACATGTCCAAACACATACACACAAATCTCATCTACAGGAACTGGCAGTTGCAAACTGCTTTTTCTTGGGAAAGCTATATGAGGTGTTAGCTTCACCCATTATGTCACACTACAAAATGCAAACCTAATGAAATACACAAAATATATGAAACCTACTTCTCACACTGTCCTGCAACAGTCACACAATCATTTGTATTTTACACTGTCTCATTTCATCTTCTGGTATTAGTAACCTTAATCTTCTGCAAGATTACTGTACAAATGGCAATACTTGTAGCTCTGTTTTTAAGGAAATAAAACCCCTATAACCTGTTTCTGGAAATGAATGCTAATACACTGCTTACAATTAAACATTCTGTCATTTCATTAACTGGCTTCATAAAATAAAATGTAAACAAACTGTTCACTCATAATAGTGTTCTATTAGTTTCCTCTTTGGCAAACTTTTGGGGGTGATGGGTAATGGGAAGAAAGGGAGAGAGGCTGGATAAGAACTTAAAATGTAAGAGAAAAAGGTTACTTACCTATAACTGTAGTTTTGAGAGTTTTTCTCCGGCAGATTCACACTCTTGGGTTGTGTGTCTCTGCTGCTATGGGCTTGAAACAAACTAAAAATGAAGGGCCCACAGCAGGCATCCAAATGCCCCTAACTGATCCAATTATTGGAAATATAGTTATTACAGATCCACTTCTTAATTCAAAGAATCCACAGTAAGATTCCAAAGAAATGGGTAAAATGGATGCTTAGAGGTAAAATATACAGGGAAAATAACACAGATACGAATAGGTTTGTCTCATTAAAAATGCTTCTAATGCTTTTAAATTAAAAAAAAATATATATTAGCCTCCCAATGAAACTGTTAGTGATTAATGATTTCTTAACTTTTCTCACAAATTCCAGAGAATTGTGCCTTTTACAAGTAAAAGTACAACTCCTTAATCTGTTAAGACAGCTGCATTATATAAAAGTGCCTTTGAAGTAGCCTTAATCTAACAGCGAACACACAGTGAAATGTATGGAAGAGTTCAAATTAAAATTCAGCAAACCTGAATAAAACTCTACAGAAATTTGAAAAAGAGTCTTTGAAAAAAGATGGGTTACTTTCTGTTTTTTGGTTTTTTTCTTTTTTTCCCCCAAGTAATTTTTAAGCTTACCTGCCCTGTTTCCCTTCCTAGAGGACTCAGAGCTCATTTTAATATCTGCAATATTTTTGATTCACAGTATTTGAGCTTTTTAGTAAAGCATGAAAGGTCTTGAGGCATAGTGTAACCTGAAGATTAGTTCAGTTGCAGTTCCAAATTTTGAAGAAAAAGAACTTAATGTAATTTTTCTAGGAACAGTTTACACCCAAAGTGACTGACTAGCTTTAAACTACTTGACTATACACAGAAATAACCCACTGCAGTCATTTGAACAGTGAAAAAGCACAAGTTAATGAGAAAAACTGAGGTTACTGATAAAATTTCTCTCTCAATATCCTGCCCAATCCCAACCAATGAGAAGAAGATTTCTGAGAAGAACAGAAATTCCTAGGACATGATTTTCTAAAACTCAACAGGATTTCCTAAACTTCTCTGGAGTAGTCAACTTCAGAATGTGAACAGAGCACAACTCCAGCTGACTGAACAAACCAGGTTCAGAATATGGACCTCTACTTTTGTCAAAAGTGTTCAACAGCACCAAGAAGTACAGGAAATAGGACTACTGATGATTTGAAGAGAAGAAAGTGTGTAAGAAACTTCACTACCTTTATGACATCAGAAAAGTATCACAATGCACTGGAGCCAAGGATGATTCATTTGTTGTGGAAAAAAATAATCCCTTTCTGTAACAGCCCTTCCAAATCACTTTTTTTTCCAACTCAGATAATCTGAGTCTTGATCTGAGCTGGATCTATTTGTAATTATACACATCCTTTCCAAAGAGAAGATACCTAGCATTGATTAACAACTTGTATCAGATGAGGATATAAATGCCATTGTGAGGGGGGTAATGGGAACTGAAGACCTGTGTATGTCATGTTCCATGGATTTATTTACTTGTTCTGTGGGTATTGTAACTTCCGGTGCCAAGTGCCTTAATCTTCACAATTTCCAACTATTTCTTTCATTAACAAATACAGATAAATTACTTGCAAAGTTAGTCAATACAGAGAGACTTCCTTGATCGAAAAAGTAGGAAGAACAGATGGACTCTTGCCCTTTCACACAGAGCACAAGGGTGAAACCAACTTTTTTGAACTCTGCATGTCTCTATTATGACGAAAGGACCATGTAATCCACTTAATTCAAAATCCAAATGTATCAGAAGGATAGGATTATAAAAACAGAGCTCTGCAAAGTACTCAGATACTAGACAAAAGTCTGTATTATAAAATCACTCCTTATGCATATCTGATACACGTTAGATCAAATATGCCGGATTTTGCATTAGTTATTTTTGCACAAAAATCTGTCTTTCAAAAGGCAAAAGCATGATGATCAGGTTCCACAAAGAGATGCTGCTTTTCAAAGAAGAAGGCACTTGTGAAAAACTTTAATTCCACCTCTGAAACAGAGACTGCTTCCCACTCTGAGAGACTTTGTTTGGTGGAACCTAAATATTTTAATAGCTTTGTTAGAATTAATGACTTATTACAGAAAGTACCATAATTACCAAAGGGCTCCAATCTCCACTTCCCACATTTACCAAACATTATAAAAGGACCTCAGCATTAACAAAAAAGACCTTGGCATTGCCTTAAGCAAGCGTACCTCCCCCAACAAATCTCTGCCTCTACACTGGAAGAAACAGTTCCACCACACTACAGGTTCCAAGCCTCTGAAAGAACATGGAATATCCAACCAAAGCCTTACAGTTAGAAAGAAAGTAGCTGAAAACCTCTGAGGAAGCATAGCACTACAGATATTTCATGTGTAAAAAAAAAAAAACAAACAATAAAAATCGCAGAAGAGACCAGTAACCTATCAAAACTCGTGAGTACAATTCTACTCAAAGTAAATTATGCTAGACTAAGAAATGTGCTTACACAGAAAGTGCAGTGTTACTGTAATATGCATTCCCATGCTTAGACTACAAAAGCAGCAAATAATTCTTTCATGCAGATTTCAGCATGTGCTAGCATCCTGAGTAAGTTCTCTAGAGGAAAGCTGGCTATTGTAAAACATCAGCTAGCATTATACATTCCCATTCTAATTAGACTGAGTACTTGCTACAGTCACACCGTTTTCTTCACATAATGTGGCCTGAAGTTACAGTGTATGTACTCAAATGCACAAATGCCAGGCTTTTGCATAAATACCATAAGAACCTTTACAAAAATGAATGACATATTTAGGAATTATTAGATAGATTTCTAACAGACATATTCCCATAGAAACAATAGAGGAAGCTTCCTCCTGCAGTCACACCAAATTGAACAACTATAACTAGAACAACCCCAGCGTGTGTCAACTTGTAAACATAGTACAAATTTACAAGCAATGCAAAAGCATTACTAAAAAACAAACCCCCTATTTTTACAAGGTAACAGCTTTTCAGGAAATCTGTCACAAGACTGCTAAAAATCATTCTACTCAACACTATTCATTCATGGCTGAAATTGCAGCAGCCAAAGTGAAAGGAGCTGCTGTCTAGCAACATACCACCAGTGAATAAATTGTGAACATTTGTCTTAATATAATGTAGCAAATCCTGCACCCGATCAACACCAATTGCAAGAACTCAGAAACAACTGAGACCTGCCGGAAGATGCAGTTAGAAGGGAAGCATAAGGTTGAAATCATTTTGGGAAGGTGGTTAGTGAGAAGTGGTGAAAGGGGGAGAGATCACTTTCTATAAAAATCACTCCTTTCCCCAAAAGAAACAAATCAGAGTCAGACCATGGCTACACAATTATGCTAAACAAACTTTACAACTAGTGCTCAGCATTTCCTGAAAGCCAGAATAAAAGAGAAAGTGTGTCTTGCTTTAAGTGCATTTTTCCAGATGCATCTCAACTAAAACGTGATGAGATTCTACCTAAAGTGTGCAAATAAAAAGTAGCTTTTATGGTATGAGAAGACAAACCACAAGCTCTCAATCAATAAATTTAAAATCAGTAGAAGAGATTTAAGCAAAGAGGCAAATTCTCCATTTCACTAAATTAAAATTAAAGGTGAACACTCTTAAGGTGAGCACACATTTTCTTCTGTATATCCACATGCAGTATTTCCTAAAAAGACTTAGTCACTAAACAACAAATATCTGAGAAGTTAAACCTTTTAGTAACTGCAAAAAACACATTTTCAAACAGACACACAACTCTCTCTCTCCTCCTCTCCCCCTGCCCCAGCATCTTTAAAAACAGGAAAAAAAAAAAAAAAAAAAAAACCCCAATTGGAGAAGGAAAAAAAAATTTGCTTTTTCANCATTTTCAAACAGACACACAACTCTCTCTCTCCTCCTCTCCCCCTGCCCCAGCATCTTTAAAAACAGGAAAAAAAAAAAAAAAAGAAAAACCCCAATTGGAGTAGGGAGAAAGTTTGTGCTCTCTGAGCCAGTTACACAAGCCGTATTTAAATTCAGTTGCATCCACACAGGAATGTCCAAAATTGATGATTTTCACCTTACAAAACTTACAATATCAGAATTTGCATCACTTTTCACTCTGCAAGATTTTTCTTGGGAGTGTCAAATAAATTAGGATTTTACTGTAGAAGATATTTTCTCAGAAGTTAAACATAGTGCAGAGGAAGTTCGTGAAAAATACTTATGTTAACCTATTACTATGTAATTCATAAAATGCATGTTATCTTTAAGATTTACATGTGAACTTCACTTCTGATTTTGGGATTTCTGAACCCTGAAACCTTCAAACCAGTTAACAACAGAGAAAACAAAACAAAACAAGCCGAAGAGGATAGATTCAATGAAATCAGTTAGACAAGCAGTACAGCCACTGAAGTTAAGAGAAAACATTTCAGAGGCGTATCTGGTTCTGTGCTAGAGACTACATAGATACACGATAGCTCTCTAAAGCTTGTAATGCCTAAATAATAATGAATATCCAGCTGAATAAACACTGGAGACAAGATAGTAGTGTATCTTACCAAAACATTACACTTCTTTTAAAAGAACGGATGTGATTTTAATCTAATACTACCTCCACATTAGGCTCAAATGTGTATTTTCATAAATTAGGCAACATGGGTAGTTAATAAAAAATTCAACTACCAAAACTTACTACAAATTTTGACTTGTGATACTGCTGGGATTTTAGAAACTATAAACATCAGTTGTACATCATTCAGTCTCACGATTCAAAATAAGTGTAACTTAAAAATAATTTCAAAACAAGATCTTCACTTTCCATACATTAAGACCCCATATAAAGAACACTAGATATTAAAAATATGCATATATGAGAGGTTACAGATTATTGTTGGAGGGGAATGGAGATGAATGTCACAGAAGAACCTACACTGAGTAAACAGAACTGAACTATGTGACAATGACAAGAAGATTTTTAAATATATATATATATGTGGAGTTTATATGCATATATATATATTTATATAATATAGAGTGTATACACACATACAATCCTTTTACCTTTATCTTGCACTTCTTTTGAAAATCGCTCCCTTTCAATAGCTGATTCGCGTTCTATCCGCTCAATTTCAGCCAATGCATCCAACTCTACTTCATCATATGACGTTATAGTTCCTTGTTGCGAAACCTGTTGCTGTGTCTGTACCACAGGAGTTTGAGGTTGTTTTGCAGCAACTGAAGTGTTCTGTTGTAAAACAGGCACTTGTTGTGCCTGTAGGAAAGCTGTCTGTTCGTGCTGCGGCAAACACTGAGCAGAGTTTAGAGGGCGGTTAACATCCTGTGGAGTAACGGGTGTTTTAGAAGTCTGTCCTGGGTACTGCACATTAAAAGGAATATCACCCTCTGACACACTGCTGTTTTCCAAACCAGAAAGCATATCATCCTGCTGGTCCATATCCGAAGATCTTACACGAGAGAGTCTTAATGTAAGCTTAGTGGAGTCCTTGGAAGGAGAACTAATGATATCATACATTGCAGCTTTTTCAGTCTGGTCTTTTTCATCCTTGCCTAACTTCATTTTCTTTTGTTTCTTTTGCTTTCTTTCTGGAGAATCTAACAATATGTCTGGGGGAACATCTCTAGGTGATGAATAAGGTGGAGGCTGAGACTGTTGGATTAAAGGTTGTCTTGATCCTAGAATAATAATTCAGAAAAACTGAACAGTTATGTTGTTTCATGTTTATATAAAAACACACTAAATATAACCTACATAATTTTAATGTGTATTTCTACATATATCTGTGTTCACAAAGGTCTAAATAAGATTGGTAGGAAGCACATCATTCCTTGATCAAGACGTAATCTAGATAGTTGCAGTGTATTTCCAAGGAACTTTAACAGTCCACTGCAGGTAGGCAAGGGATCATTTCAGAGAAGATGGAATGAAAAAACCCACCACCAAAAAAGAACAAATAAAAATAGTACCTGCAGGTTCAGAATATCAACTATTAGAAAATGGTCAATGAAAGCAAGTTGACTACAGAAAAAAGAAAGATCAAAAAGATTCACAATAAGGTCCAGTGATGGAGACTTAATGATCAGTGCATAGGCATTAGCAATTTCAGCCACACATTTTAATTCTTCTTTTCAAGGAAAAAAAAAAAAAATCAAACCAAAACCAAACCAAAACACATTCAACCTCCTTAACTTTGATTCTGACTGTTCATTTTCAACTTTTTAATTTTTATTTTATTTTAGGTAAAGTCATTCCAACCTCCCCCACTTGTTACTATCTAGATAACACTAATTGTCCTAAGGTATTTTTCCTGCCTTATCTTGACTCCCCACTCTTTTCTTTTAATGTATGAAGTTTTCCTTCTACATGCACTTATTCCAGACTTTAAGTGTATCTAGAGAAGTTTTAAAAGAGGACACTTTTAATTGAAAGCATTGTCCAATTAACCACATCCAATATCTTGTTCCTCAAATTAAACTAGCTCCACAAAAGTGTTAGCCCAGAAAAAAACTCTGAAAAACAGAGAAGCTTTTCAACCTGCCCTAATCACAATTTTTACCTGTAATTTTTGACTTAAAAAGGAATACTGAATGGAGGGGAAGCCTTTTGGCTGCACCAATAGGGCCAGCCTCCTCTTGTTAAAGCAAACATTTATCAGATTTATTAATCCATTGGCAATGCTGGTCTTCAGAAAGCAGTGACTTAGATTATTATTAGTCATTCATTATTATACCCATCATTATAGGTAAGTACTTCTAACAATAATAAAACTAACTATACTACAGGTTCCCATGTGCTTCATTCAAGAAACAAGAAAGCAGCTTTATTCTGCAGCTTAAATTTCTACTAGATATTTCAAGAAATACCAAGAATCATTAAGTAACGTACTGACCTGTACAAGAAAATAAGATGGATATCTCTAGCAAAATTTAAATTCAAATGAAAGTTTTGCCTTTAGTGATGACTTCTTTCCACTCTCTGCTACACTTATTTCCTCTAAGTACATTCTGTGAGAATACTTTCTATAGAGAACAGGTTATGAAATGGGTTTATCTTACCCTTTCTTGATCATTGGCAACACCTTTATACTCTGCCAATAACATGCACAATGTTGGGAAGTCCTATATTGACTAATCCCAATTCTCAAGAACTTTCCACTATTCTGCTTCCCCTCTCAAAATTAGATACCACACTCAACCACCAGTACTGAATTCACAGCTACACCCTGAAAATCTCTTGCTTTTCATGAAAAAATTCTATTTTTGTAATGCTCCCCCTAGTACTGTCTCATTTGGTAATTAAAAAGATTGTGTTAGTGTAATGTGTAGCAGAAATCATTAGCTATTGATTTATTTCATTTATTTATTTTATGGTAAAGACTACCATTCAGGACAAGCTGCATTTTCACTTCTACAAATACTACAGACAGCTCAAAACTTTTCAAAGCGATCTTACTGACATCTTACTCTTGAATTACCTCTTAAATGAATATATCTGAAGTTGCAACAATTGAACATTTACTGGTTTTTACAGTTACACTTCAAACAGAGGACAGAGATTTGATTCTCTGTTGTCCTAAACTTTTAAGTAAACACGACAAGATTGTTCTGATTTGGTATATAATTTGGCATTTGACATGCTGAAAAACAATACTGCAGACACAGTATTATCTTTGGGTAGACTTGAGGAGGTCAGAAGGATTTCAGTGCGTTCCATTGAACATACATAGAATCCAGTAAATGAAGAAATAAAAGCAAAAGGTTTTCCCTCTTTTAGGCAGCACTACGAATAGATACCTGAAAGTATCTTTTTCCTGAAGGAAATTCCTGAAAGGTTGACAGTAAGGCCTATAAGCTGCACTGTAAGTGCACATGTTCTAGCAGTAACGTCTAATGATGGTTAAGCCTCTGGCAACTAGAAGGCTTAGAAGCTACAATGCTTATATAGTGAAGTGAAAGGGAATTGAAAAAGATGAAGTGCTCTGAAACAGTTTTACTCCGCTTCATATATCAGCAGTTTTAAACAGGTATCACACATTGAATATGTACCACATTCTGCTAGATACTTAGACATCACACAAAACATCACCCATTCTACAGACAGAATTTTGTCTATTACTGTTCAAGTCAGTCTGCAATATTTCCTATGGGAGAAGACTTGAGCCATTATATGTCTGAAAACAAAGCTCTAACAAGACTTCTTAATAACACAAGAAATGCTTGTGTATTAAAAATACACAGACACACAGTTACGATCTGTTTGCTGAACCAGTTGAGATTCCAAGGTTGGTAAGTTTTGTTCTATCACATACTGTCAATGTAGTAGTTAATATGATCTTCAGAAGAGATCTTTGGGAATGAATGGAATTTCAGCAGCTTTTAAGTCTAAATCTAGGGCTGTCCGGTAATTCAGGAGGAAAAATCTGACTTTCTGTAGTTCATCTTCCATAGCATCAGTAAAAGAACTTCATGCAATCACTCTTTATATGGCAGGAATATGTGAAACTTGTGAGATAAAAACATTTCTCCACTGACTTGGGAAGGCCATTGTATCATTACCAAATAGCAAATATTGATGGTCAACCAGATAATAATAAATGTAGATGAAAAGCAGGTAACAGCAGTAGCAACTTAGACCTCTACAGAGAACAAATACATCCATGAACAGTACCTCCACAGCCTTTCAGTTATCCTGACCACCCATAATAATCCTGGAACTGGATCTCTGTATTAATTAGTTTTCCTAATGATTTCTAGTGGTAGATGGTACTGAGTATGGAAGAAGTTTTATCAACTGTAGCAATTTTTAAACAATTTTTTTCTGTGACTCGACTATTTCTTATCAAATCCTTTATAATGCAAGCAACTATGAAATGCATTGCATTGGCAGTGACTTAGCCTTCTTAAAAATGTAAAGTTTCAAAACCAGTTCTTGTTTGTTTACAGAGCTTCACTCTCTCATTGCATTCAGTAGCAAACAAATAAGCTTCTTTCCAGGAGACTGAAGACATCACTGACATCTCCATCTTATGTTTTCTGTCTACACACTTTAAAATCATACCACAGTAGTTTTATCTAACTTAAGCATTCATGATACTTTCTTTGATGATCTGTAAGCCTATTCAGTGTAAAGGCTGCTTGCTTTTCAAAGCTGATGCATCAGTCACACCACTGATCACCTTCTCTGTTGTGATCCACATGGTTAAAACCCAACTATTAAGGTTACCAAGAACTTAGGGTTCACATATTTTACAGTATTTTTAAGAATTACTGGATTTCCACTTGCACAATAACTTCCAAAATTACTCAAACTTCTAAAGGGTTACTCAATATCTTCATATTTCTTTGTCTCCCTGTGGATAAAGATTTTCAGATGTTGACAGAAAGTCTTTCACCAATCCTACATCCTGTTTTGCCAGAAGCATGAAAGCTGGCAAAAACCTGCTAGTGAACAAATGAAGACTGATGTCTAATACTTGGTTTATAGCACATTGGAGAAAAAATTCAGGAACATTCAAGTGTTACACCTTTTTAAATCCACAGCAAAGTGATCCTCAAGACTCTAGGAGCATTGTTTAAGTGGGTACCAAATTGTTGTACAAACCCGGATACAGTATTCCAGACTTTTTACTGGAAAAGTCTCTGGAAAGAGAGGCTTTAAGAAATTCATATGTTCTACTTGCAGATTATTATTCTTCACATCTGAGTAATTACACTGTAAATAAGCTCCTGAGGCAGAAGCTGGAGAAGGAGAAAAGAATCAACATCCATTCTGCATTCATACTGATGTTTATCTGTCAGAAAGCTAAGAACCTGATGATGACAACAGAATCTGAGGAACACACTACTGCCAAAAGATTTTAAGAGAATTGAGTTACAATGTGTAAATGGAAGTGTTTCATACTTTTTTTTTTTAATTTAATATGATTCTATTTACCACTTTCACATAAATGAAATGTTTTCATAAAAATGGGATCAGACAAATTCATCCTGGAACTCTGGCTAAACCAATCTCAGAATTGGTAATAATCATCTGGAGAATATGTGTCCTCAGCAGACTGAGGAAGAGAAAAACAATCCCTTCAAAAGGATGGTTAACAACTGCCCAGAGTGTTCAACACAGCCTGTACGATTTAAGTACATACTGGGAGAATAAATTCTAGGAGTAGGTACTAGGATTGCGGTAATAATAAAGAGGTAGTATTCCATTGTGAATTTGTTAAGAGCAAGTATCATCAAATCAAAATAATATTATTCCATAAAACAATCTTGTGGATTAAAGAGAACTGAGTGCCATATCTAGCCTTTAGCATGTCTTTTTATGTAGTTTCTCATAACAATTTCACTAACAGCTGAGGAAGTATGATCTAGACAAAAATACAGTAAGATTGCAGTTTACCCTATAGAAAAAATGTGTTCATCAACTATCAGTTGTTCTTGATAAAACTGGATGGAATCTAAGTGAACAAATGCAGATTTCCAGAGTACTGTCTTAAGAACAGCAGTTTAAATTATTTGTTAGTTGTAACTTCTCATATAACAGATTATTTTATTAATCTAAAAATCATAACAGCTTTTGGTGTTGAGTCTTTGACAGGCCCACCACTGCTTTCAAAAACAGAATCAAAAATTACTATTTTCTTGACTAATTAGAATAAATTTTGGAACAAAAGACATTCAGTGAGAAGCACAGAAAAATCTTTATTCACCTGAGAAAGAACAATTGTAACATCATGATAGGAAGATAGATAAGCTCTACAGAAAGACACCAATGTTTAAAACAACTTGCAATATGAACACGAAGTCCTCATATACAACAGTAGTATCATACAAACTTGTCTACAGTACTTTTCTGACTACTCATCCTTCTAATAGTTATACTCATCCTTCAAATAGTTATAGTTACAACTTAGGATAGTACAACTCAAGATAAATGCACACCACTTAAAATTCAGGCATAAAAATCAAAGACAAGTAGAAGTTCAGAAATGGTGGCTTATGTACAGATGATAGAAAGAGACCATGCTGCTCTGCCTGGAGAAGATTAGATTAGTGCAAGACATGATAATGTTCTTTGATATGTAAATGACTGCTACATAAAAAAAAAAAAAAAAAAAAAAAAAAAAAAAAAAACAAAAAAAAAAAAAAACCAAAAGAGATAAAAAA
>NDXB01020551.1:91582-115844 GCA_002631895.1 Agapornis roseicollis
AAAAAAAAAAAAAAAAAAAAAAAACAAACAAACAAACCAAAAAACAAAAAACACATGAGTGGTTCTTCGTTGCCCACTGCAAAGAAGTCAAGAAGTGTCATGGCTAACTGCAACAAAAATTATCCAGGCTAAGCATTAGGAGAAAAGTTTTCTAGAACTAAGAATTCAAATGGGCTGCATGGCAAGAATAAGGAAATTCCATTGTAACAACTGACGTTTTAGTAACAACATTTTTGTAACTGACATTTTAATAACAACAAAAAAAAGATGGAGGTTATTGGGAGTGATACTGGTACAGCTCATCCAACATCAGATAGGATAAGATGATGGGAAGCACCCAAGTCCTCTATTTTCTAAAATCACTGAATCTTGTACCAGATATAAAGAAATCATTGCTTATTTTGATTAATAATGCTGACATCCATTTTCAGAGAGGATAGCTTAATTTAAAATTCAAATTTTAAGGAACAGCACATGAAATAAAGAAAAAACATATACTGGAAAGTTTTTAGGCACAGACTGCATTCGTTTTCCACTTACTCTTTCAACAGTTTTCAGGAAGGAGTCCCACCACTTTCTCCAGAGCCTCAAATGCCTCATGAAAAAATTCAGCTTTGGCTGTTCTAACTTAGGACTAGAAGGATCCGTGCATAGGAAAATTAAGACTTGAAAAAGAAACAAGAATGAATGTTTATTCTAGCCCTGCCAGAAAGAATCTTTTGAGTAAATTTCTTCCACCTTTCTTTTGAAGGACAGAGTATGACACTTTTTCTTAGCAAGCACTTTTGAGAGCACCGAAGTCTGTACACAGATCTGAGAAGATTCCTAATACTTCTTGCCACCCACAATGCACTGAGAAGCAAAGTGTAAAGAAACCTCACTGAAAAAGTCCTACAAATCCCTATGAAAATAAAAGCAGTCATTCCAAAATATTCAGAAAATAATCAAATACACATTAAGAATTCCTGGAGAGAATACAACTTATTTCTAGGAAAGACTGCAAAATCATATACTTCTGGAAGGGTTACTGCTAGTCCTAACTTAGAGGTTTTCTCAGGAGTTTAGGAAACTGTATGGAAACAGGACTATAAATTATATGAACACTTCTCTTTGGAATGTGATGGACTAAATCATTGTGGAAAGCTTTCCTTTAAACAGATCTTTAGATGCTCTCTTAAACAAATCTTTTCTGAGGTACCAGAGCTGTAGGGAACTAGAACAAATGGCTGAAGGATTTTAATGTGTGACTGATCTTGGGTAGCAGAACCCACAGAGTATTTCATGAGATCAACAAAAGGAAAATAGTCCATGTTAATTCTTCATAGGTGAATTCATAAAAATGAATTTTTTAAGAAGGTAGATATGACAACAGACAATAGCATGAAAGCAAAGCCAAAGGACAAACACCAGCCTAGAACTTCTGGATAAAACTTCAGCTGCTCTGGTACCTTTACTAAAGTAGAAGTATAGCAAAGATTCCTGTAACAGAGAAATTTTATTCCACTCAGTAAGTAAATGAACAAAATCATACAACTTCTTCCATCTCTCAAATATTTGCCTGAGTTGCAAACTTCTTCCTTCTTCAGATTCTGTCAAACAGCCAGCCATGGTCATTCTTAAAGTAATTCAAGACTCTGCAATCACATTCTCCAAGTCTCGAGAAGTCCTTGCTATTTTCCCATCAAAAGTACAAAGTATATTCTGTACATATACCTTAGGTAAACACCTCAAGTTTCTATGTTATACAAGGAAACTTAGCTATAACATCCGCCCTGAGATCTCTCTTTGTACTGAGGATGTTTAGCGCCATTCTTTTTGTCCTCCCCCAAAAATAATGAATTATTTTGCTAATTTTCTTTATCAAAGTGTGCAATCTTTTAACCAAACTTCCAAGGCTAATGAAAATAACAACAAAAAAAAAAAAATCCACAACTTTTTTACATCACTGGAAAATTTATCATCACAACTTTCACTCCAAATAACAGGCCAAAAACTGCCAGGGATCCCACATTCCACATATCACTTCAATTATCTATACCTCTCCCATACATTTCTAAAATACAAGATTAGAGAAAGTAAATGTCTGGCAAGATCCCTGCAGCATCAAGTTCTCTCCATCAAGGTTCATTAATCTCCTTAAGAAGAAAAAACGGTAGCACCATTGGCAACAGTACTTCAGCTGTGTGCTTTATTAATAGGAAAACTGAAGCTTACACACAGGTCCATGATTTTTTTCATTTTTCATATTTTTTCAGTCCCACTAATGCTGAAACACTACAATCGAGACTGTAAAATCAGACTGTTTTCAGAAATAATCTGAAAAGTTATCCCTTCAAAACTGGGTTCTGACACAGCCAAATGAAACAGCAGCAACTTTAACCAAAAAATAATTCAAATATTCTTCTGTCTGAGCGGTAATCATATATCTGCATGTAAGTAGCTTAGATTTACAATGTTGTTGAACTGATCAGTTTGACAAAGACAGAAAAACAACCACATTTAGTCTTCACCATTTACACAAGTCTTACAAGTCCTTTAGCACACAACTTGATGAAATACTGATGATACTGGCATGCTTATACAAGTACTTCTACTTGCCACTTGAGCCACATTTGTTCTATCACTGTTTAACACAGTATATGCCTACAGAAGATGAACTACAGAGATCACTCAGCAGCCATAGGATCATAGGATAATTCAGTTAAGAAGGAATCTCAGGTCTTTATTCCATCCTCATGGTCAAAGCAGGGTGAACAAGGCCACATTATGCAGAGCTTTACTCAGCCTGAACTTAAAAACCAATAAGGATAGAAAATGCACAGATTCTCTGGACAACCTTTTCCAATGCTTGACTGTCCCCATAGTGAAAAGGTTTTTCCTTAGATCTAGTCAGAACCTCCCATTTCAATTTAAGTCAGCTGTATCTTATCCTTCCTCTACAACACTGAAAAGCCTGAGCCATGTCTTCCTGATCATCTCATCATAACCACAGAAAGGCTGCTCTAAGGTCCACCCTGCCAAAGGCATCTCTTACCCAGGTTGTACAAAGCCAGTAACTTCATCTCCTCTGGAATCTCTCGTCTCCTGTTCTCATCTCCACCTAACCTGACCATCTGGAACAACTTAATTTTGTTTAGGGCTAAAGAGGAAAAAGGCACTGTTGCATCTTTGTTATATAAATATACACATAAAAATTTATATTTTATAATATATACATCTTTATTATACATAAACAGTGAAAATAAAAATTAGAAAGAATATGCCCAAATCCCTACCTTACCAAGTCTCATATACCTCAGTCATTGCTTCTTAGGGATAATACTAAAAAATCACAGTATGAATTCCAGATTTTAGCATTAAGAATTATTTTGAGCAGATTTTTCCTCTGGTCCCTCACCAGACTGACATTTCACCCTATTCCTTCTCCACAGTTAAATTTTTCGGCCTTCATTTACAATATATGTATTGAGTTCATTGCACTACATTCAGTTTCATGTCCTTAAGATTTCATGACTGCAAATAAGTGTTGCATGTTAAAATACTTCTGAGCTGGTTAAGCGTTCAATACTCGTAATGCTGCCTTTAAACTATTTCCTATGTAGAGCAACTGAAACCATTCTTCTGAAGAACTTAATCCTCATATTGGAAAGGATTTAAAATCCTTCTGTCCTCCATGAATTTGAACTTTGATTTGAAAGACAATTAATCAATATTTGGACTTTCAGAAATTTCTTTTGGATCAGGGCTCAAAATAATTTTGTATCAAAACATAACATACTCTCTAGTAGTATTTGAATACAAAAGTCAGGATGAACAACTAAATACTTTTCTCAGCATTCTGTTCTTTAAAATTGCGAAAAAAAATACACTGATATATATGACTGCTAGACTACCTTTAAGGGTTCCATCACTTCCAGCTGGAGAGCACACTGACTGTGGTGATCTCAAGGAAAAAGATGCAGCATTCCTTATTGAAGGATCGCCATCCTGAAGTGACAATGATAAAAATTAACATTAGAAACATGAACACTTGATAAGAAAAAAGACTGAAATTAGCATATATGCTGATAAAATGGATTTGACAAGAAAGCATATAAGAAATATTAGAAAATTACTTATTTACATAAAAATATTTGTATTTTAGACTGCTATTAGATTATATAAGTAACATTCCAAAGAACAGTCAGCCCTAAGAATAATCTATAAACAGAATATGTACGTAACAATAAATCTATGTACATGTCTTCTAGCTAGATAAGCACTTTTGGTACACATTAATATTCCATTTAGAAATTTTCTGTAACAAGCACTCATAGTGAGGAGCTGAAATGTGGCAGATACATGACCTCTATGCAATGTCAACTGAAAGAAATTGAGCATAAAATGAAGATTATCAAAACAAACTCATAATTTTTTTTTCACTTAACCTATCCTTAAAGCTTAATTTAGAAAGCTATTTTTAACAGTTACGCAAATTAAGACTTTGTGTTTGTATCATCAGGGCTGAACAGAATCTCTAGCATTCTCATTGCAGCAGCTGAGATAGTCTCATGTAAAACATAACTGGAGCGACTTTAGCTTGTTATTTCCTGTCTCAACAGTGAAATAAGAAAAAACTGAATGGCAGTATAAAGCACCTCCCCAACATAGCAAACAAGTTCTGCTGTCTTCTTAGTTCTTCACAGAACAAATCGCTTGAATGCAATTCATAATCTCTGACATACTTCTTTATAATACAACACTGATGACAAGGTCATGATGTCCACACTCTATCATTAATAATGTAAATGTGTTCTTTTTACCCCAACACTATCTTAAAATTAAACATGAAACCCACTATTCAAACTACCACTTAATGTTCTACATGGGGTTTTTACTGCTTTCACAGAGCCCTCTACTGGTCAGGAATATACTCATTCACGCAATGCCCTAACTAGATTTAAAATTTCTTCAGAACAGTATTTCCCATTTCTAGCACTCTTTTTTTTTTCTTCCTTTATCATAATAAATATTTACTTTATCATAATAAACTTATTTAGTTAACATACGTCACTACTTAATCTGTGCACCATCTGTAGGTAGTCTTCATTTGAGCCATGTCTAGAATTATCAGCATGATGATTGGCTGGATTTCCAGACAATTGACTTGAAACTTTATTTTCATGGAGATTCCTCATCCCAGCTGTGACAATGGGACTGGATACTGAAGCTGAAATACAGAAAGTAGAAGTAACTATATTGATGCATTCACACACTCATCAACTCTTAAAAAATATCAGAGAAAACACCATAATAGTGGATATTTATGTGTTGTACATGTAAGTACTTGAATCTGAACAAGAATCTAGCTTTTTGTTTGATTCCTTTTGCCACAAATACCTTGAATAAAATTCAATATCGAAGATTTTACTTTTCAAGAGAATTTAAAACCTAAATTCCATGTACAGATTATCCATGTTACTATCCACATTTATTTTAATTACAGTCAGTATCATAGTCTTACTGGTTATAGAAAACTTTGTTTTCCTCCATATAATTTATTTTCACTGCCTTTACTAACTATCAAGGTATTAATGAGGCATACAGCATTACACAAAGAACCGTCTATATCTATTCTAAGCACAATGCTAAACTTCAAGAACAAATTATTTAAAAGAATGCAATGAGAATTCTACTTACCAATAGAAAAATACCCTAGATACTTTAACAATGTTAGTGTTTTTCAAGATTGTTTTTAGAAAAGGGAAGTACAAAGACATCCATTCATTACGAAGGTCATCTTTACCTGTTACTGTATACTTTGTGCATATTTCTAGCCAACTTAGAATTAATTTGGTCAACACCACAAAGATTTGGTAAGGCTAAATAAGCTGGCAGCAAAACTCACAATATCTTGGCAAATCCAAGGTTTTAGCTAGTACAGAAAAACGGCCACAGCTAACAAGCAGAAGTTTTTAGTTTGTTTTCATTTGTTGATTGCTATGTATACATGCCAACTACGCAAAATGGGCACAGCTGGCACGTGGGTATGCCTACAATGTACTTTTTTTTTTTAGTAAAGTGTATACTAGCACTCTGTAGAATCAGGTAGGCAAAGCTTAAACACACCTGCCAACTCAAAGACTTCCATTAAGCATGTGACTCTTTCAAAGAAATTAGAAAGCTGTGAAATGTGCACATGAAGGTTAAGATGACATGAGCTAGAAGAATAAAACAAACATCACACTTACCTTGTTGCATCTGCGGATGTGGTGTATAACTTGGAGGGTGTGAATACGGCATGTATCCTGCAGGGCTTTGAGGAGCATATGGACTAGGCACTGGGCTGTTCTGTTGTGCCAAAAATCTGTTACTAGAGCTTGTCTGTGGTGGCACAAACCGGCTAAAAATACAATGAAGTTTTTAAAAGTTGGAAAAGCAAATTTAGACAAAATTATTGATACAAATTTTCAACATAATCAATAATCTCCCCCAAAAGGCTATCAATACCTTACTAAGTACAATTACTACTTAGGAATCACAGCTTAGGTACTACATTAATAACAGTAAAGACCAGAATAAAAAGCATTCATAAGGCCTCCACCTAGAGAAAGGATCTGCAGTTTCCATTAAGTTAGTCCTAGAAGTTCTAATGAAAGTCACAGCGAAGTTTTAATTAACCACTAGGCCAGTAGGATTAACAAGGAGCCATCTGCTCTAAATACGATTTCCCCTGGAAGATTTCAAAGATATAGGAATGTGGTAGTCAGTTAGGTGGAACCTAACACAAAGTCCACTGAATACAACCTACTCTTTCCTTGGCTTTATCTTAGACTGATCCTACAGACAGAAAGCCATAAAAATAACACAGCCTTGTGGCAATAATAAATGCACATTATAAGCCAGTAACTGGGTCAAAACTACATGCAGAATTCTTTCCTCTAGTCCAGTGTAGTTCATTATACAAATAAAGGCCTGGACTATAGTACATACTACTTGCAAACACTCAGAAGTTTAAAAAAATCCAGAAAGCTGATGAGGATGTTGCTGGAAGACTTGCCAAACTACTATGCCTATCCTCTTCTGAGTGGCCTTTAGTGTAACTGTTAACATGTTAACAAATACTCCCATGCTTTTACAAGCTTTCTTTTCCACCATCCTGCCACACTGGTACTGTTATACATACTGGAACACATTAACCTCTTCTTTATTAACCTCTTGCCACCAGCCTCAGCCTCTGCCACAGGTAGAAAAGATGTGGAGGGATGGCAGGAGATGTGAAGGGACTTGTTAAGCAGGGAAAAAAAGTTTGTCAGAATTATGGAAGGGAGGAGAGAGGAGAATCATTACTAATCCTCAGAATACAAGGATTAAATCAGCAACAAAAAGGTTTCTTTGCCAGCTGAAGGAACCCACCCTGCTGTCAAATGCAAAATTTGTCTTGACACTTAGCACCTTCCACTCACATACTTGCAACAATAACTGACTTTCAGTGTAGGAAGAATCTGTAGTTGTCTGCCCTTCCCAACCCATTTAAAAGAAAGCATTACCTGGAAGGACTATGTGATATAGTGGTTTGTTGATAATTGGAAGATGCAGGACTACCACGCATGGAATTCTGAGAAATATTAAACTGTGACATCATCATCCCTATTAAAAAGAAATAGCAGCATTACTTTACACACAATTTCCTTTTTAATCAACAAAATCTCTCTCTTCAGAAATTATTATATACAGTGAGATTATAAACTTTACAGCCATTAACATCATCCACCCATTTCTAGTGTAACACCAGAGAAGATCGCTTCTGTTTAAGATGTTCATTTTACATCATGACATACAGAAGTGTTTTTAAGGCACTGTTATTCCAGCTTTCTACATTCTGTTCTTTACTGCTTCCCAACCCAAAACCTACCAGTAAATAGAAGTATTTCATAACAGGACGTATATTTCAAACCCCAGGCTGGTGTGTACAGTATTTGTTATGCCAATAAGTAAGATTTTGAAACTTTGCAAATCAGAAGAACACAGAAAACTTATCTCTCATTTTTCAAGCAAGCACAGCAAACAATCATCTCGGGCTGTGCTGCAAGTCCTCACCACTACCATAATCCTTAGTGGTTCTTTCCTACCCAGGGACAAAAGCTTTCTATTCCAACTCCACTACTGTTTATAAGTAATGCTATCAAAGAAGGTGCTGAAATACTTCAGCTGCATAGCAGAACCAATATTCCAACTGTAGGCTCCCATAGCCTGTAGATTCCCACAGTCATGCTTTGGAAATTCTGGAATTGTACTAGCTGGCAAGCCACAAGTATCAAAGTGCTTGAAACTAACTAACTGAAGGGGCATTTGGACAAGGCCCTTCACTGTTTCCAGTAACAGAAGGGGACTCCTCGACTCTAGGGACACTGGTTGCCTCAAATAGAGGCAAGTGAGGAGGAGACTCCAGGGAGGCTTTGCTGCAGCACGCCCACTTCTCACTCACCTCTCACTGCCACTCTCAACACCAGCTAGGTAGGGTATTTTAGTCAAACTACCAATCCTTATCATTCACATACAGGAAACTGACAGAATGTGCCCAAATAAGCACGAAATAAACAAAGTTAGTTTCATTTTATGTTTAAAGCAAAAATTGTGCTTTCAACATACTTTAAAAATTTTCTATGTATTCTCTCCTCTCTAACTTCAAGACACTATTTAAATCACAGATGCAATAGGCTTTGGTTTGAAAGAACCACAGGAAATATAGAAATGAATCAAATTTTAATACCATTAAAAACCCAACCAACCAACACAACACCTAAAAATTATTCTGTGACAGGCAGCTTTCACTTCTCTCTCTCTGTTGAGGGAGGGAGGGGGATATAGGAGGCAAAACCCTGATAACTTAAAGAAAAACTAGAAAACAAAATTAAAAAAACCCACAACAAAACAAAATAAACAACACCAGCCAAACAACAACAACAAAGCCCCCCATGTCTCCAAAGTTCTGAGACAGGTAATAACCATACCTGATAACAATTAAATAAAGAATAAGTAAATGCCTCAAATATTTAGTCTAAAAAGGAGTTGAACTCAGTTTGCTGTCATTAGCACCAACATACCTTCTTGTACAATTTTTACATTGTTGTCATATAACTAAGCAGCAGATCTATGGCTTCACTGTGCATTTCCTACCTTGAATATTTAAGAATTTCTTCTAAATGTAACCTTAAATATTAACTTTATATGTATATATAAAACTTAACCTAATATATACAATATTATATATATATATGTATGTATATATATATATATATATATAAAAATAACCTGAATTATTAACTTGAGTATCAGAAATGCTCAGGTTTGAGAAAACATCATCCTAGTAGTAAGGCTACTACAATGAGTTTCCTTATAACATACTTCCAGTCTTGCCTATGTTTTGCCCTTTCTTTTTTTTTTCTTGGAAAAAAGGTGACATTCATAAATCCATTTTAGCATTCCTACTAAATTACTAAATGCCAAAGAATGCACTACATAAAACTGCAGCTCAAAGTGACAGGAAGTCTTGTATGATTAAACTGCATTACAGCATCAGCATGTTTAAGCTAGGACTGCTCACCAACAGATGATGTTGCAGTTAAATATACACTCTTATTTCAATGTTTTTCCCTTTAACAGGCACATACACTTGAATTTTTGTACAAACAAAAAAAATTATCCACGTAATTTATGTTTACCAAAATATGCATATGATTATAAACCCCAAAATTCACAAGTTCTGATAAAAAGCTTGAAGGGAACATTAATTCCCTCTTGAACCCTAGGTGATGCTATGAATACTAGCGTATTGCAATATCCTATTTTAGCTTATCTTCCAACACATATCTGCTTAAAAACAAAGCCAAAGTGTTGATAGAGAAAAGAGAAAAAAATATGAAAACTGAAAGCGATTCTAAATAAATCCTAAAAACTTATTCTAAAGAAATCCACTCCACTCGTACACCATAAGATGCAAGAAAGGTGTAGTTGCAAGATGACATCCAAAACTGTGTCATCTGATGAAAAGTTCTAAAATAAAATTAACATTTTGCACTGGTACGCAGTTAGGCCTGACACCACATGGTGGTGTGAATCAGTCTGTTCAGACAACCTGGTAATAGAAAAGTGTCTGAAAAAACCTAACTAAAAAATCTAATCTAAAAAGCCTAGCATGTTTAAAGACTGTCTTGACAATAGGACTACTTTCTAAAGACAGGGAGTAACAGTTTGAGCACTGCTATTATGTTACCGCAAATTAAGTATACCAGCAGTGGAGGGTGGGGGGAAGTAGAGGGTGCTCAATCAGGATACAAGTAAAGTGTCCAGATCATACATCCTTCTTGTGCTATTTGTTCATTATAACTAAAACCAATTCTTGCTCTAAAAATCAGTTTTGAACTAAATACAGATCAGTATGGACTTTGCAAAAAAACCTCAGCACAGAATTCTGCTTGTAATTTACCTTATATTCGCAAGAATTCCTAACACTGTGTTTAGCTTTCTGAAGATGCCTTTATTTCCTGAGAAACTGTACGGAACCAAGAACTTCATTCCATGTTTAATGTAATTCTTTAGCTAGGTGATCTTTCTTTTCTTGCATCAGAAATGAAAGCTAGGAGAAATTAATTTGAATTCACTTTGTTCATACTAATGCTGAAATTGACACACTCAAGGGATGATGGTGCACAGATTCATCCCAGGCTGAGTCCTCAAGGGGTCCCACTGCCTTTGTTGCTTCTCTATTGTGGATATTACAAATACTGGGTTACAGCACCCACTTCTGACTTCAATGCATGCTGGACTCAACAGAAAGTGGAAAGACAGTATTCAGAAGACAGAAAGGAAAGCAAAAAAAAGGTGAATTTGAAATATTAGTAGAGCCTAAATTTCACTCTAGCTGGCAAAATGTATCACGTAAGATCTCTACCAAACCCACAACTGTTCTACAAATGACAACCCTGCAATGATTACAGTATCTGTGCAGAAAGCAGAAGAAAATCCAACCTTTGCTTTCCAACACATCAGTACAACCACCACCTTTGGCCTTAGAGATCTGAATGGGAAATGGCATTGCTAATAAGGCTATCACGATCTGCCAGCATCTCACTTAAAGATCCATGTATTTCCTGGTAAGAGTGTAGCCTCTTTCCATTGAAAATAAAGTCACATTTCACCTAGCTTTTCCAGGCATTCATTCCAGGGCCTTCTTCCTCTCAAAACACTTTGCCTATAAGCTGTGATTTTCCTCTTTTCCCCTTTTCATTCCAGTTTTCAGATTTCACACTTATATTTCAATTCTTGCACTCATACAAGTAAGCAGAATTATATAAAATAAAATTAAATACTCAAGGGAGTTTAAAAGTCTGATCTCTTCTGGTTCTCTGAGACACTTTCTAACTTACTAAAATAACACCAACTTTTCTAAATTTCATGCCTAATTATTTTTTATTCTGCACCAATATTTTCTTTCAAGGAGGGCCAAAACACATCTACCAAAGATATATGGGCTTTTATTTCATCAGGATTATCCTTAAACTATTTAATCAACCTGCAAAAAATGTTTCTCCCTGTGAAGCACACACATAATGCATCAATGACCTGAACAATATCTAGCTCTGCATTTCACATTTTCATTCCACAAAGTTTTGGCCTTCTTTCAAGTAACATCATGTGTTCTGCCCTTACCAAGTTATTTTCAAATATTGATTGGCCTTTTACTCACTGGCATAGATGAACAAACCCAATAATCTCTTTTTCCTATTTCTCCTGCCAAAAACCACCTTACACTTCCTATGCTCTGTGGACTCCAGTAACACTTCTATCTGTATCTCTGCAGTACAAGCAAACCTTTACCCTCACACTAAGGAAACTCTAGAAATTCTCCTACCTATTTTGTAGTTCACTACTGATGCAATAATACACTATAATCATACAGATTTTTAGCAAGATTAAGGCATATTTTTCTAACCTCAATTATTTACTAAGACAAATATACAAATGTAGCCATAAAAATGAAAATAAACTATTTTAAAACAAAATCTAATCACCCTGCATATTAAAGTTTGTAGTGAAATTAAATTTATTTTTACAAAAATATGGTATTTTCATGCTTATTCTACTAGAATCAGTCATTCACAGAAGATGTCACAGAACACAGGTTTATATCACTATCAAATACAAGGTAAGGCATAAATATCACAGTTGGACTCCATATAAATTTGTGGTTAATATCATGCCCCTAAGCTGCAGAACAACATAAAATGCAATAATAAATAATCAAAAATCCTTACCGCTTTGTACCCCGTATCTGTTTTGCATGCTTTTCTCCCTGAAAACATTAGGATTCCTTGCCAGGATAGCCTGCAGCAAGACTGGTATATCTCCCTCTGGATCATCACTGCCAAGGTTATCTTTCAACTCTCTGGAATTGTGGAAGTAAGCAAATAAAGAGGCAAATGCATTTTCAAATTATAAGAAACTATGAGTCAAGTAACAAAACAAAACAAAAAAACAAAACCAAAACCAAAAAGAACAAAAAAACAAAACCAAAATGAAAGAAAACAATTTACTGTTAAAATAGACAAAACCAAGCCTGCAAAGCACTGCTCCCTGCCTGTATGGCTTTTTTTTTTATTCTCTTTTGTTTAAGAGGTGGCACAAACGGTATTCTTACTAGTTGTCAGAGTTATTTTCTGCTACAAAGCACTTCTATTTACATGCCTGTCAGTTTCAGACTATTATAAAAAGTTTCTTATTCCCTCTTTTACATTGTGACCTTCCTCACAAAAGTACTCTTTGGCATAACTTCAATAAAGTATAATTGTAGGAGTAAAATTAACACACGGATGAACATATAACATTCAGGTTACAATCCATTGCTTTGAGAATCATCTATTTTAAAAAGGGAAATTGGCATATCTTTGACACCACGGGATTCCCTCTTAAATATATAAAAAAAATGTAATGTATTTTCTATAACTTTATCCATGCTTTCAGTTATGGTTTGCTTTAAGAACTTTTAAAAGCTACTTTCACTTGATCTAAACAACTGATTGGAACATGCAGGAAAAGAGTATTGCCAATTCAAAGGACAACAAGGGAAAAAAAAACAACACCGAAAGAAAGAAAAAAAGGAAAAAAAAAAAGGGAAAAATTAACAAAAAGAGAACACATTACCACACTTGCTGGTCCAGTTCTTAAAATATGTAAGTTCAATACCTAACCAGAATGGACATGGGTCTTACATGGGTGTCTCAAAAAACTTTCTTTCTGTGTAACACTGTATATACAACTTGTTTATGTGCATTCTCAACCGAAGTGGAACACTAATGAGTACTGCAAAATCAAAACACGAAGTCTGCACTCCTAACTACCAAGAATAGAATAAGCAGTAGATCTATAAAATATCTCCCACAGTTATGCATAAAGGCTGCAGGACAATTATTAATGTTCAGACTGATTAAAATATTTAACTCCTGTATAGCAGTCATCTGCTAAGCAAGCCTAGTAAAAACTCTGCATGTTCTAATTTTCAGATTCTCATAAACATCCTTCTCCATCCTCATCCAGTTAATTTTGATTTCAAGGAATACAGATACGATGCAGCTGAAGTTCAAAATACATACATGTGATCTGTTGACACCTGATTGAGACTGTGGACGAGCTGTGAAACCAGATTTTCATCCCTGCAAGCCAGAAGGCAGTTCACCTCTTCAGCTATACGTCCATTGAAAAGCAGGCTTTTTGTTGTTGTAGCTGGTAATGGTGATGGAAGAGGCAGCTGGTTCAAAACTGTTATCAGATAACAGAAAAGAGCTCAGAGTCATTTCATGGAACGCAATAATAGAAATATGTAGACTTTCTTACTTCCTCACATGGTTACGTAAGAAAACTTGATTTAAAATAGGCATTTAAATATAGGGAAGATTTCTCAATTTTATTTATTTTTTTTTTTTTTGATCAAGCACACACACAAATGCTGGACACTGTTTTAAATAAAGAAATGCAGTCACGTCTAAAAGTTATATTACTCTATTACTGTAAATATTTAACTGTGCTAAGGCAAGTGTTATGAATAAAAGCATACTTTTAAACATTTCAGAATATTAAGCTACTTATATATAACAGCTTTCTCTTCGAGCCAAAAGCATTAATAAAAAAAATGAAATGTAAAATCCTTGTAGTTGCATGCAGTACTGTAAGTGCACTAAGAATATACTTTAAGGTTTCTACTCTAATCTTCATTTTTAATTAATGTTCCCACTTTGTATGGTCAGGGTAGATGAAAATGAAACAAACAAAAAAATAAATCCACTCCCAAAACAATTCACCAAAAAAACAAACAACAACCAATTTAAGCCACTAATTAATTTCTCTGGTTTTTCTTGTCTTGTATTTTTCATATGTAAGTCATCTTCTCAAGAAGAGGCAAGTATTATTGGTTGGTATGATTACTAAAATGTTATCACAGTCAATATACCTATTCATAAATCTCAGTAAAAAAGATTTAATTAGAACACCCACCACAATATTTCAATCAACTTATAAACCAGCACACTATACTTTCAGAGGGCATTCTTAGGTCTGCAGACATAACAAGAAGTGTACCTTATAAGCCCTGACTGGATGATTTGCAGAGCTGCACAGACAAGAGGAGAGTAAGCCAAAAGAGTCCAAAAAGCTAGCTATAGAGAAAAATCACTTTCTTGAGTCCACAAAAACAAGCTGACACTAACGTCAAGTTCCCAAGCTGATTAAAGCTCTGAGATTAAAAAAACAAAACAAAGCAGAACAAAAAAACAACAAACCAAACCAAAGTAAAACCAAAAAGCCTCACGCAAAATATACTCTTTTGGCTCTTTTACATTTTGAAATTCTTTATTTAAAATAAAGGGTGTGTGTGTGGAATTCCAGTATTTTTCCCCCTATATAATGTATACCATTACTGTATTTAAAATACACTGCAATTCAAACAGAAGTGTATAATATATTAAACCAGCTAGCTATCATTACTTGCATCAGATTACACTGAATGTGCCAGAAACTTGGAAAAAAATTAGCAAGATCAGTAAACCATATTAATTAAAACAGTATAAATTTATCTGGTTAACTAGCTACTCTACTACCTCTGGTCATCATGTCCTCTGTGTTTTTAGGGCAACAGGTCTTGCCTGCTGCAGTTTCTTATTTGCACACAGTGAAAAATAAACCAAAGCAGTTATCTCTTTCAGCCACTCTGCTGTTTCTAAATAACAGATAAACATGACAGATAAAGAAGCAAATGAACCTAATACAAGGGCTAATCCTACCAAATGTAGTGGAAGTGTTCCAAGAAACTCTTGCACCAGGAGTCTGGCCAGTGACTTCTACCAGTTAGGTATTTTGATTTTCTTTAGAACCTTACCTGCAAATACTTAATGCTGGAAAACTTCCCATAGCCTGGAAACTTACTCTTAGCATACTGATGATTCATTATTAGATATATATGAAGATATATAAAAACATACCTAAACACATAAGCAGCATCTTCCAATTTGGTATTTCAGACTATCAGAACAACATGAAGATGTTTTTTTATTCCAATACATCCTCTTTCTTTACCATAGGCAGTTAAATTCAACTGCTGGGTATGTATGTGCATATTCCAAGTGTCCCTTGGAAAGTTTCCACATTTCAGTAGTAGTATAATAAAAACAAGAGCTTAGAAGTACCTATGTCAGAGTCCAATTATCCTCAGACAACTAAGCTATGAATTCTTTCCTACACTTCATAAACAACAAGCTTCTTTCTCCAAACTACTCTTATTACAATGGTTATTCTAGGACCTCATTACAATATAATAAATCTCCTCTTAGTTTTCTCTAAAAATATATATTTGGTCACATTATAAATCATTTGGGTTTGTGCCAGTACCAGTTTTTGACGTAAATAGTTCCTTTCCTTGCATCTTGTCTTTCTGATACATTTAAAGACAGTACACACACCTTATCTGCTCGTTTTGTAAGAAGACTCACAGTTTCAGCTGCTGATTTCCATTGTAGCAGCCAATCTTTGCACCTATTAATTAGAGCAACTTTTTTGTACCTTGTTCAAAATTAAGGAACTAGGTTTCAAGTACATTCAGCATATTTCACAGCTCTAGTTGGTTAGTTGAGCATCAGTCTAATCCTCCCTCTCCCTCTGTTTCTTCCTCTCTACCATTCTGTCTTGGCGATCATGATGATGTATGTTTTAAAGAAACATTTTATAATTTATCTGGTTTTATTTGGGGGGTACCCAGACATACTAATAAATGATATTCCAAACAAACATGCCAGGTTGGATTGGGTTTGGAGCAACCCAGCCTAGTGGAAGGTGTCCCCATCCATGGCAGGGGCTTGGAACTGGATGGTATTTAAGGCCCCTTCCAACACAAACCATTCTGTGATTCTATGAAACAATGAGTTCCTGTATTTTGTTTCAAGTTTCCTTAAGGATTTTTTAACGTGCAATTCACTTCATGTTTAAATTAGCATGTTTTATTTGAATAGATTTTCAAAATTGAGAAAATTATCATTTTTAATGCCAAATATTATTTTGAACATTTCTATGAAACGATGAATTCCTGTATTTTGTTTCAAGTTTCCTTAAGGATTTTTTAACGTGCAATTCACTTCATGTTTAAATTAGCATGTTTTATTTGAATAGATTTTCAAAATTGAGAAAATTATCATTTTTAATGCCAAATATTATTTTGAACATTTCTATGAAACGATGAATTCCTGTATTTTGTTTCAAGTTTCCTTAAGGATTTTTTAACGTGCAATTCACTTCATGTTTAAATTAGCATGTTTTATTTGAATAGATTTTCAAAATTAATGAGAAAATTATAATTTTTAATGCCAAATCTGATTTCGAACATTTCTACCTTTATGAAATTTTAAAATAAAACTAGTATTCTGAAAATGCAGATATTTACCAAAGAGGTTAAAACAGCATAGCAAAGTCAAGAAAAAGAACACTACTTACGGTCTGTAAGACTAGCAATCCCTGCAAGAGTAGTGATGGGAACATGAGGCATATCCCCATTCATCCTGAAGTTCTGGGATAGTAGTGCCTACACAAATATTTTAATTCAGGTGCCAGCTATCATTACTTCCCATCTCCCAGGCACTATAAAAAAAAAAAAGGGGGGGGGGGGGGGGGGGGGGGGGGGGGGGGGGGGGGGGGGGGGGGGGGGGGGGGGGGGGGGGGGGGGAGAGGGAGGAAAAGAAATTAAAAAAAGCAAATGAAAATTCCCAGCTTACTTTTTCAGAATTTTAAATTCAGTAACATAAATGAAACACAGACCATACCCTCAGTTGTATACTATGTAAGTTTTGTCAAGACTGAGTAGAACAATGTGGATTTTACATATTCAGTGATATTAAGCAATCAAAAGGCAAGCTTCTGGTCTCAGAAGAAGAGTCCTACACCAAAAAAGATGCAAGATAAGGCAAATAGAAGACAATCTGCTCAGGTTACACAGTATCAACTAGAAACTGTTAACAAAACCTCTATTAGTTCATACACATACCCGGTGTAATTGATTATAGCTGCCATATTGACTTTCCAGTTTTGTAGGAGGAGATACTTTTCATATGAGAGTACAACAAAACCAAAAGGAGTAAATTACAGATGCAAAAAGCAAGGAATAAACAATGTGATAAATACAAAACCTTGGTATAATTTAAAAGTAGTGGCTATTTCAAAATTGATCTGAAAATATCTAGTATTAACTACTGTCTGATCAAACTACTACCAGAAACTGTATCACCCCCCTTCACAACAGGAGTTTAGCCCTTGTGAAGGGGGTTTAGCCACCTTTAGAAAAGGTAGCTCAAGAAAAGGTTTAGCCACCACAGAACTAGGTCATTTATTTCCTGTAAAGCAGCAGTTTATATTCAACTACTGAAAAGGGAATTTGTTCACTTGGTTTACACGAACTATAAAGATCCCAACTGTAACAAAGTCCACACTACTTTAAAAAAAAAAAAAAATCATCACAATAATTTCGACTGCAGTTCCAAAACAACAAAACTTTGTAAAGATCACACATCACAATCCACTATTATACTAACAAAATGGAAAAATAAAACCCTGCATATGGTGTTTTTGAAGGCAAACAAATGAATTTGATATGTATGTGGCTACTTACTATAGACAGATACCTGCATTAGCAGTTTTTGTAATAGTAAAAAGACTCCTGTAAGCATTTACATTATATACTAAGGAGACCGAAGTCATAATTTGCTGACTTTACAAGACAATATTTTTGAGAATTACATACAATACATACATACCAAGAGATTGCTGTAATTTCCTTACGAATTTTTACTCTTTTTCTTACGCCACACCGATGGTGTAAGAAAGGAGTATATATATAGGACATTACTGCTAATAAATACATTCAGATTCCAAGACAGACAAGGAAATCAAAGGTTTTAAGTCTTTTTCATGCTCAAAGTTTTAATGAACAACTGAAGTAAACTTTTCAAGCTTTCCCTATCTAAACACAACTGAATTCTTTGAAAAATATACCAACACTGAGGTTAAACAGAACTGACAATGAGTTGACTTCCTTTGCTGCACCTGCCACAGTCTCATTCTCACTAGTAAACTACAATTGTTTATTGAAAATATCATACATTATAGGTACAGAAATCTAGTTAAGGAAACATACAGAGGGATACTCTGTGTGAGCTGTTGTTTTTGTGGCGGTTTTTTGTTTGTTTGTGGGGTTTTTCTGGTTTTGTTTGGTTTTTTGTTTTTGCTTTAATCCAGGAGAAAACAGTCTTCAAACACCCAGTTTCAAATATTACTTAATACTTGAAGGGTTTTTAACCTGAAATGAACACCGATATACACAGAATTTCAGTGGTTTCTTAGTTCCATAAATTAGCAATTCTTAATGAAAAAAAAAAAAAAAACTCCAGTAANTTTGCTTTAATCCAGGAGAAAACAGTCTTCAAACACCCAGTTTCAAATATTACTTAATACTTGAAGGGTTTTTAACCTGAAATGAACACCGATATACACAGAATTTCAGTGGTTTCTTAGTTCCATAAATTAGCAATTCTTAATGAAAAAAAAAAAAAAGACTCCAGTAATAAGTCTGTAACAGCAAACCCACAAAAAAAGCCAACAGTTTTTAAGTTTTCATTTAAAGGTTTGTAACTAGAAAATCTATGTAACACCTTTCACAGATAAACCATATGCTCAATTAAAAGGTTATGTCTGATGAATTTCTCTGTCCTTATAAACTGCATCAAGGCCGACTAAGGCCACATCACTACTCAGTATTGCTGGAAACCTGGCATGTAACACAGAAACAATGAAAACAAGAAAAAAAAATCCATTCACTTTCTTTTCTTGTCATCTGGGAAAGCTGTAAATGTCAGAGGCTGTAACTACTTCAAGCTCTTTCTTGGTATCACTGCCACAAGAATTTAATTATGCAGTTATTTAATGGGAAAAATTCCTCCAAAACCAGACACTTAGAAATTAGACAATTAGAAACTTTCTCCACAGATACATTGTAAGAAAGCTGAAATGGCAAGACCTAAGAGTAAAGCAAGTGCAGTAAGCCAGTACAGTCAGGGAAGAGCAAGCTTTCTTTTGTAAGAGTAAAAAGGGTTGGTTTGTTTAGCTAACAAAACAAAGGTCAAGAGGGGATATGGCTGCTCTCTCCAAAGCAGTCAAAGAAGGTTACAAAGGAAGAATACTACAGCACAATGCTAACACAATAATAAACGGGGCATGAATGCAAGAAAGAAGAAAATTAGGAGATTCTCACCATCAGAGCTGCCAATATTTGGAAGAGCTTCCATTAAGAGTAGTAGAGATAAGCATGGATCATACAGTTGTTACAGAAGGGACAGGATGAAGTTACCTTCACCAGCTGGGAACTACACACAGCAATCCAAAAATTCTGCCTCTTACCTAAGTTTTTGTAAGTATGAGAATGTGAGTAAACAGACGAGAGTAAACAAAAAACCAAGAGAAATGAGATTAAATAATGAGATTAGGTTAAACAACAGGCACTACACAAAGAAAACACAAAGGAGTATCGGAGTCCAAATACTGCACCTGTTGTGTTGAGAGCAAAACTGTTACACAACTGGCAAACAAAGTGGGATACAACTCCAGAACTAGAGCCTAAAATCCAGTCATATTTGATGCCACCAAGAACATCAGTAAATTCACTCAGTTAAGGAATTTAAAACATTGAGCAGCTGGGGGGGGGGAGGTAGGGTGGGTAGGGAGGAAATTGACAGTTCAAGATTAGATAGGTTCTTTCACACAAAATATCAGAAGAGCAAGCAACAATTAATAGCCTGACTGATAGACAAGTTTTGTTGTAGGATTTCTTTATTTTCCATTCCCCAAGTGCAATATGAGTTAGAAGTACTACATTGTAGCAGCTCACAATTAGATGAGAAGAATCAACATTTTACTGTATTTAGAAAATTTTACATTATCCACTTTGCACAGTAGCTAGTTCCAGTAGTACAGCATTTCTACCTCTAGACTGAAAAAATGAAACTGTTAGTTACATTAGATAAACTAAGGAAATCTCAGAACTGTTGCACTGGAAAGCTTTTAAACAATGCATCAAATTGTAGCATAGCAGTTCAAACAGAGGAGTAGAAAACCAATTTACATATATGCAAATGAAGCCTTCCACATTCAGTATAGGTGTACTTAGGCTCTTGCTTCTTTGTAAGAAATAAGAGCTACTGTGAAACATGTCTCACGAAGAAACCACACTGCACAAAGAAGTGATACTAAGAACTCCTCAGTGAAATGAAAACAGTGAAATCACAGCATATACTGAGAACAATATGTGAAAAAGCTATCATCCTAATACACAATAATGAAGTGAAGCCAAAGCAATATAGCAAAGAAAGTAATATTACAGAACTTTATGCTATGGTTAATAAGTACACTTTAAAAGTGCTACTTTCGTATGCAATCTACCTTCTCCTCTTTTAGGTCAATTATGTATATTCTCCTTTACTGCAAATTAATATTCCAAAGTAAATTGCTACCAAAATGCTAAATTTGCTGTGTTGTGGCTTGTTGGGTTTCAGCTTTTTGTATGTAGAAAGTATATATGTGCCTGGTAAAACACTCTATAGCATGGACATGGAAAATACTGACCACCTTCAGTGGCACTGACTGTGTCATGTGGATCCTCTTTACAACTCATGTCTCTTTGCATTTCTCATTTCTCACCATAGTACTGGATTAATGGCAGAGTGGAAAACTAATAACACAAAATATTTTTAGAGAGAATGGATAGGCATAGGTAAAATTAAAGAAGAAAGAGAGGATGAAAGTAAGTTGCGAACAATTTTAAGAGATGACCACAACCAAGGAAGGGGAAAAAAAAACAAACCAAAGAAAAACAACCTAAGCAAACAAATAAAAAAATACACCATGAAAATCCAAGGGAAAAAAAAAAAAAAAAAAAAAAAGAAACAAAACCCAACGATACTTTTCCAGCTACTGCACATCTTACTGTCAATGAAATGACAAGAGGACTCTGACCACTTGTTACTATATGAAAGTTCAAGCTCTGCATTTATGAAATGTTCCTCCTTAAAAAAAAACATCAGTTCTTCCCAGCTCAGCAATGTGCACGCATGATAACAGTGGAAAACAGAATAAAGGGGAAAATCTGTTTATGTGCAGTAATAAACAGGCTGAATAGTAACGCAAAGATAAGGAACCAACTTCATCGTTCAGAAATTTCCTATGTACATTTAAATGTTTCATTCCCCATTCCCAGGGTATTCTTCAATTTATTGTGACTATTTTAAAAATAACTTGTATATGACTGACTTAATGTATTTCTGAGAAGAATATGGGAGACAAAATCAGGCAGATTAAAACCGCATTTTATAGAATGACTACGGTATTAGATCTCTATGTTTCTATTTTTCAAAGCATTCTGTTAAATAGAATTCTTTAAATACACTTATGTTTTATTTAGTTTACATTATTAAATCTTACTTTAGAATTAAATACTTTAAAACGTGGTTTTCATTTCTTATATGCTGAGTAACATCATATTGATATAACTGCAGCATCATGATCAAAGTTGACTTCTGTAGCTGCACACTGAAAGTAAACCAATACAACTCATGTATTAGCTGCTCTATAATTTTGGTGAGCAGTGGACTTTTTTCTTTCTTTTAGATAAGGAAACATGCTACTAGAAACTTAAGAATCCTCACCTCATAGCCAGTCTTAAACTTTTGTATTCTGCAATAAACTACCTTTCTTGCTAGTCACTAAATGAAGCCCTCCTATTTATCAATCCTTGATTAAAAAAGAAAAAATATATATATATATAAAATCACTTGAAGAATGAGGGAGAGGCAGAAAGAGACTGAACGCGCTCTAATTCTCATTGAAACAATATACTGAGTGAGGTACATCACAAAGATTTGTCCACAAGAGGGCACATTTCTGATTTCCATACCAGAGTTACAGTACACTAAGTTTCCAGAACTAAATGCTACCAAAACGATACAGGAGATTCAGTTGTCAAAACACAGCCTACTTTGTAAGTACCTAAGGAAGATGAGAAACATACACATTCATGATATAAAGCATTTCAATACTTTGACAACACTAAATCAATATTAGAAAAAAAGTCAGAACTGCAACTGCACATTAATTAATCACTGATCAAGCTGTCTAAACTTAAAATAATAATGCAGGAAACTAGGAAGCTACCTGATATTAACCTAACTTGAACAACCAATGAGGAGGAGTGCTTGTAGCATATGGAAAGAGGTAAAGAGAAAGGGAGTGATAGGAGGGTGGTATGTCAGAAATCAAGACTCATTATTAATAAAAGCCGAAGAAAACTCATCAGCATTTATGAAACCAGGAAGTCCACAGCACATACAGAACAGTTTCACCTTCTACAATACTAGGTAGAAAAAATTCTTTGAAAATACAAATACAGAAATCTCAGAAGCACAAAACCAGATGAAATTCAGTGTACTAGTGAAATCTGTGTTGGATTCATGAAGTGATCAGCCAGCACAATCAGTGATGCTGCCAAAGCAAATGAAAAATGAAAAAGTTTGAGATAAAAATTACCTAGACCAATTGTTAAACCAGTATTAGCATAATGTGTTTACTACAACTATCCCCATAACAGGTGCTTGAATAACTACAACCACTGTAAGAAAAGAAACCTTAGTGAAAATGACTGTACTGTGCCAATTGTAAGCTGCTTCTGAATATAAAGAAAGCTTTAGAAAAAAAATTTAGAGAAACCAGCTTCTTCCTCTGTGGCTACTACCACATTCCTTTGTGCTCCACTGTTCTAGTCCGTAACAATGACACTAATGTCTCTATTGCAGTGGCATCATAGTAAATGGCACAAGAAACACCAGTAAAGGTGGTGGAAGCATACACAGTATGAGAGATCTGTGGATTCAAGGAAAGATGCCCTAAAGCAGAAGCACACATATTTCCAGGGTAAAATATAACATAACAAAGCACTGAATCTGTAATAACTCTTCCTGTGGAACGAGAGGAGACAAAATGACACAACTGGACCACCACAAATTTTAAAAGTAAAAAAAAGGGAAAAAAAATAATCAGACTAAGCCATGTGCAGAGAGCAGATACCAATGGGTAGTACACAGCTTCCCTGATACACATGATGCAGATTTGGTCAGGTTAGTTTAACAAAGACACCAAGCTGCATGTTGCAGTTGACATGCTGGAGAAAAGGCGTAACAACCAGCAGAACACTGAAACATTTTAGAAGTGTGTCAATGCCAACCTCATGAAGTTCAATAAGGCCAAGTGCAAGGTCCTGCACCTCTATCAGAGCAATCCCACGCATCATGGGAGATGACTCTCCCCCACTGAACTGCTCTCGTGAAACCCCAGCTGCAGTCCTGTATTCAACTCCTGGGCCCTCAACACAAGAAACACATGGGCCTGTTAGAGCAAGTCCAGATGAGGCACAAAGATGATCAGAGGGCTGAAGCACCTCTCCTCTGAAAGCAGGCTGAGTTAGTTGGGCTTGTTCATCCTGAAGAAGGCTCAGGGAGACCTTCAAGCAGCCTTGCAGTATCCAAAGGAGGGCTACAAAAAAGGTGGATAAGGACTTTTACAAGAGCAAGTAGCGACAGGATAAGGAGGAATGGAGGATTATGTATTAGTAAAAAAAAAAAAAAAAAAAAAAAACACTAAGGGGGGGAGG
>NDXB01020551.1:122775-138812 GCA_002631895.1 Agapornis roseicollis
TCAAAAGTGATCCTCTTTTTTTTTTTTTTTTTAGTAGTGGTGTTTATTCTACCTGACACATAGCTGCCAGACTTGCTCTACAGTAAAATAAAGACAATCCAACTCTTTAGACAACATATTTTATTAAACTGAGGAAGAAAACATTTCCCAAAAACTGAGGCTCCCTGTTCCAAAAAGAAAACTTTAAACAATCCACTCAGCAACTACATATTAACAAAATTCATATTTGCAGAACTCCTTCTCTAAAAGAAGGCATTTAGGCATTTTCTCCATTTTCATTTTAAAGAACAGTAGTAATACTTTCAGATTACACAGTTGCATATAACATATCTAATCTCGCCATTGACATTAATAGCAAAAACGTTACCTCTTTAGACTAACTTACAAAGAACACATAAGCACACACCAAGAGCACATGCAGCTAAAAAAAGTCATCACAAGGTGAAAGAGCATCAGTAATCCAGAAACTGTGCTAAAATCCGGTGCCTCAGAACCACACAGCCGCTTGCTCACTCCCCCATTTTCTCCTCCCCCCTTTCCTGGAGGGATGGGGTGGAGAATCAAAAGAATGTAACTCCCACAGGTTGAGATAACAGCAGTCCAGTAACTATGGTATAACAAAAAAACCCACTACTACCACCAATAATAATAATGATAAGGGAAACAACAAGGGAAGAGAATGCAACCACTCACCACCTGCCAATGGATGTCTAGCCCAACTTGAGCAGTGATCTAACCCTTCTGGGTAACTGCCCCCAGTTTCTATACTGGGCATGACATGCTGTGGTATGGAATACCCCTTTGGTTAGTTTGGGTCAGGTGTCCTGCCTCTGCTTCCTCCCGGCTTCCCCTCCTCCCTGGCAGAGCATGAGACTCAGAAAGTCTTTGGTCAACATAAACATTACTGAGCAACAACTAAAAATATTGGTGTTGTCAGTGTTGTTTCCAGGCTGAAATTCAAAAACACAGCACTGCACCAGCTATGAAGAACGAGAAAAATGACTGTTACTCCTGAACCTACTTCATCCACTACTGTCATAGTACTTGCCTCTCTTTTCTATTCTTCCTGAATATACGTGGTACAGTTTGCAAATAGAAAATTATAGTTAAAAAGGGTAAAATCTGAACAACAATGGCCACAACTTTGCTATGATCAGTAACAGAAATTAAGAGCTCAAATAAGATTAAGTAATTTCCATTAAGGTGCTCTGCTGGATAAAGAAAAAATCTACCTGTTTCTAAGATTTCTTTTTCAGTAATGCTTCTTCTAGATCACTAACACTAATCTGCTGAAGTAGGCATCATTAACACTTGGCATGCAGATTCCCAAACTAAAAGTTTGTTTCCCAAGCCTTGAAGGAACAAAACTTTCTGCCCAATTGCTCAATTCTTTCAAAGTAACTTTTACTCATGTGATGCACCTGAAACATTTTTATTGGTTTCAAAGTAACTGTCACTGCCTTTACAACTGTTGGTAGAAACCTACAGGGCTGCTGATAATAGGATCAGACTTCCCTCAGTTCAGTTCAGTCTTCCAGCAGGACTTTGCAAGTACCTTTTCCCATGGCAAATTATTGTTATCTGTCACAGTTGACAGTACGTTATCCAAAGCTTGAATGACGTCTCAGTTCCTTCTGGAAAAATTTAAGTCCTTCAGCATCACTCCTCAGCACGAATTTTAAAACTAGATGGAAAAGGGACTGGAACTCCCATGGCTCTTGAGCTGATTTCAAGTTCTCAGTTCAGAAGGCAATTCTGGTATGTAGCCTCCACAAACGATGCAAACCCTCTAATAAAAATGCTGCTTCAATGACCAGGATATTATGTGAGACAAGCAATCTTGGAAAACTGTAAGCAGTCAATCACTCCCATAAAATTTCCATTATGTTTGTCTACCTCTTTTGGAGTAAATTTAGTAAAATAAGATCACACAGCCTATTAACACATAAAGAAGAAAAAGGGCTTCTCATATTAAAGGGAAGTTGAATTCCACTGCGTATAACAGAAGAATAAATACTAGATGAAACTAGATGAATTTGAGGAAACTGGAAACGTTCACACTACCAGTCTCTAAAATGACGATTCCCTCTGTAGTAATTTATAGCATGGTTCTACTTTGAAAAGCATTTAGGAGACCTAGCTTATTTTTTTCTTTCCCCATATCAAGAATGACTATGATTACTGTTAAGTACAAAAATTAGAGAGTTTAGCCAATTATAAAACTATTTTTACCAAATGTTAAGCTACAATGAAATATAACAAAACCCAAGATAAGTTTCAACAGTTTGATAGCAATGTTTTTTCAGCACTGCTCATGACAAACTTTGCAACTTCCCTTGGTTTTAATGAGTTATCAGTACCATCGTTTACAACTATGTGGTTTTCTTTCAGAATTAATAAATCTCTGGTATAGTGAAAACAGGCATAAATCTAAATGCAGTTTCTTGTTATTGTATTTATTCCATAGAATGAGGTATCAACGCAGAGTGCATAGGTAAGAACTGCAGGATGAGGCCTTTAATCTCAAACTACTCTTTTTCTCTGCCGATGAAAGCTGTCATCACAATTTCCACTAACACACTGAAGTACTTTGAAGCTGCCCCCAGTAATTTATTGAATACTTACTGGCCTTCCAAGCAAATACAAGAAGACTGAAAAAGACACTTTTAATTAGTAAAATTAGCATACATGAGAGGACATGTTTTTTAAAAATCACCACATCCCATAAAGCTTCCTATTATGCTAACACAAGAGCCTTAACAGTAAAAACGTGATAAAGTATCTAAGCAATAAATGGCCATTTATGAAACATACATGCGACAAGAAGCAAATATTGCATATATATGGAAAATATATATGAAAGGTAAGTTACTGAAGTCAGGGAGTAATGCTATAAAATAATTTTCTAATAGATAGCTGGCATTTAACAGCTGTGATGATCTGCACAATGCAAGTACATTTTTCTGCCTTAAGGGAATTGGTATGAAAAAAATAAAAATAGATTCCTATAATGTTTAAAGTTGGAAGGAGCCTCTGGAGACCATCTAGCCAAGTGCCCCTGATTGAAGCAGTCTCAGCTACAGCAGGTTAGCTCAGGGCTGTGTCCTGTTAGGTTTTGGGTAACTGGAATGACAGAAAATCCACAACCTTCCATATTCAATGAGGGTTGATTGCCCTCAGTCTATAACCATTGCATGGGGTTATTCACTCCCAAGCACAAGACATAGCACCTCTTTTTGTTGAGCTGATTGATGGTTTTGCCTGCCCAGTTCTCCAGCATGTTCAGTTCCCTCTGAACAGCAGGACGCTGATTTGAGGCCTCAACCACTCCCCACCAGTCTGTTTGCAAATTGGCTGAGTGCACTGTTCCCCACCATCCAAGTCACTAATGAAGATGCTAAACAGTACTAGCCAGAGTGCCAGCTCCTGGAGTACACCACTGGTGACTGGCTTTAAGCTGCACTTATGTCACTGTTTACAATGCTCTGGCCAGCAGTTCACTCAGTTTTTGATCCACCTCACTGTCTGCTCATTTAGTCTGTACTTCATTGATTAGTCTAACAAGGACAATATGGGACAGTGCTGAAAGCCTTCCTAAAGTAAAAAATTAAGATACCGTCATCCATACTGCTAGTTATGTCATCACAGAAAGTTTATTAAGCAAGATCTCCACTCCATAAACCTATACTGATTTCTCTTGATAGAAGTAATTTCCAGGATTAGTTGCTGCATCCCCTTCCCAGTGATCAAGGTAAGGTTGACTGGCCTTTTATCTTTTGGATTTCTCTCTCTTGCCTTCCATGAAGATATGGGTGACACCTTCCTTCAGCCCTCTAGTGCTTCCCCTGATCACCATGAGAGTTAAAAACTATTGAGAGTGGTCTCACAATGACATTGGCCAGCTTCTGCAGCAATGGATGCATCTCACCAGGTCCCATGGGCTTTGGCATATCCAGTTTGTTTAAATGTTCCCTAGCATGATACTCCCCTACCAAGGGTAAGTCTTCATTGTTTCAACCCTTCTGCTGGCCTCAGTGCCTGAGCACGTCAGTCTTATCAGTTAAGAACAAGGTGAAGAAAGCATTAAGTACTTCACCCTTTTTCACATCTTTTGTCACCAGGTCCCTAATTCCCATTCAGCAGTGGGTCCTTGTTTGCCCTAGTCTTCCTTTTGGTCCTGATGTACCTGTAGAAACACCTTTTGTTGTCCATCACATTTTCACAGCACACAGCTCCAGATGAGGTGTGGCTTCTCTAACTCCATCTCTGCATACTTAAACAGCCCTGCATGATCCTGGGTCACCTGATCCAGCTAACACTTCCACATTTCCTTTTTATATTTGAGTTTTGAGTTTTGTTAGGAGCATCTTGGTCCTCCATACAGACCTCCTGCTACCTTGGCTTGAGCTCCTGCATGTCAGGATGAACCATTTTTGAGCTGGGAGAAGGTGATCTTTGAAAAATTAACTAGCTTTCCACAATCCCTCTTCTTTCCAGAGCTGTAATCTAACTCTTCGAAGCATATCCCTGAACAGGCAAAAGCCTGCTCTTCTGCAGCCCATTGATATGATCCTGTTATTTACCTTGCTCCCTCTTTCAGGATCCTGAACTCCACCATCGCATATTGCTGAAGCCAAGGCTGTCTTAGCCTGTATCCCCAGCCAGTTCTTCCTAACTTGTAAGGATGAGCTCCAGTACCACATCTCCCCTGTCAGCCAGTAAGTCACCTGGTGTCATGGAGTCATTGACAATAAACTCTAGAAACCTTCTGAATTACTTGTTTCCTACTATGGTGATCCTCCTTTCTATAGATAATATGAAACACCTAAATACACTTAGCCTTTAGATAACAGCAGCACTGCTAAGTCCTATGCAGAAATCTTCGGAAACCAAAAACACTTTCAGGTACAGAAGAACCAACATCAGATGACAAAAGAATGTGAATTTCACACCATCATTAGAGTCTTGACAAGAACTGTAAGTCAGTTTCCCATTTCTTACAACCTTTTATTATCATTTACAGGAGTCCATCTAAAATACAGCAGATCTTAGAAGCAGTGTGATCAATGACAAGGATTTGGTAGCAGACATCAGACAGTTTTGAAAGAACTGAAGAACAAAGAACAAACTGAAAAATGCAAATGATCAAGAACAGTCTCATGGGATGCACAGTGGTCAAAACTGACAGTTTTCAACAGGCACTGAATGACCTTGTGAGTTTTATGCCACCAAGTACTACTTTCAACGTCTGGAAAAGTAATTTAAATGCCATTTAAAACATAAAATAATGGATATTAATCTATGGTACTCAGAGACCAAACTCTACAACAACTCATGGAGAACTCAAGTTATGGTATTTTAACTGCAAGAATTATGTACATATGAGAAGTACAACTACATATGTTTTTTGTGAATATCTAAATAACCCACAACTCATTTCAAATGGTTTCTAAAACAATTTTTGAGATACTCTGTAACGAAACTCATGACCAAGAATAGGGAGGCAAATAAACTGAAAGCTGATTAAGGTACAAAATCCCTTTTTGTAACATGGGTATATGATCAGCAGTTAGCATAGATAATTATCAGCACCCCAGCAATAGTTTTAAAGGCATTATTAATATCTGCCACAGATCATTTCTTCATCTTGCATTAACCACACCATTCAATACTACAAATCTTTCCAAAACTAGAAAACCCGCAAAATGAGCAGTGGAAATCAACACAAAATAATAATAAAAATATAAAAATCAGAAGGATTCCAAGTTATTTCTATAAACTAATGATTATAGGTGATTAAAGTAAGAGATAAAAGGCCTATCCTTATTCGTAAAATCTGGTAAGTTTCTCACTTTCACAGTCCACTGCTGAAGAGTGCAAACCTTCCCAGTCTATTTTTAACTAGTACAAACAAATACAAACTAAAGAGGAGAGATATGTTATTATAAAGTGTTCAAAAAAGAAGAGCTGGCAGTCAGAAAGTAATCAGCTTTCTTCTGATTATTTCTCCAGTCTGCATTTAAGCTTTCAGTTATTAAAAAGCACAATTCCCTAGTTCCACATCTTCTGTTAAGAGCCCATTTTTATGTATTCTCTATTAATTCACTGACAGAAATTACCCATCTGCAAAAGCTGTACCTTTACTGGACCACCAAAGAAACATCACAAACATATACATCCATACCAATATGTCAGCTAAAGTTCCTAGTGTGCAGTTCATCCCAATAAACTATATGACACATTAGTATTGTCTACTGATCTGAAACACTGCTTTCCATTAGGAAATTTAATCTTACAAAGAAAAAGGCCAACATAATGAAGTTATAACCATAAGGAGAAATTTAACATACACAAAAAGGGTGTCTGCAGATAAGCCTTTGAAATATGCTTATTCCTTAAAAGTGTGATATATTAAAAGGCTTAAAAGCTAATAGTGCTGCTTAAATTCATTATTGACATAGAAAAGCAAATATTACACACTACTGTAGGAGCTAAAGAATGAAAAGGTCATATAGTTGCACTGAAATCTGCAATTTTGTAGTGTTCCATTACATACTTTAAGAATTATCAGCTCATAAATTGATGATTAAATGACTGTTAGGGTACAACAATGTACTAGAACAGATTTTTAAAACTTGAAGCATGAATACATGTCGAAATATTCTGCCTCAAAATAGAAAGTTATTCACACGCACCGAAAATTACTAATGAATGTTTCCCTTGAACAATAAACTGCAATAGGAACTTCCTATTTTTTTGCTTTCAGCTGACCAACGGCACATGCATGAATTACAAGATGTCAGTATAAGCTTACTTATCAAATTCAGTTCCAGTATGTAACAGGTTCAGTATAGCTACCAGAACTACTAACCACTGAACACAGAACCTTTCACAGATAACGCAATTCAGCAGCACAGAAGTAGCAAGGACAATGCTCCTTCAGAGAAGAGCTGGAAAACAAGTTAAAGACTCAGTAATCCATATGGGCTCTAGTGATATTAGATAGTAGTAGCCTCAAGAACATAAAGAAGGACTACAGGGCCCTGGGAGAAGTGGTTAGGGACTCTGGAGCTCAGATTGTCTTTTCATCAGTTCTCCAGGATACAGGGGAGGACCTTAAAAAGGCTAGGAGAACTGGCCAGGTTAATAAACGGCTATAACGATGGTGTCATAGTCAGGGGTTTGGGTGTCTTGAACACGGGACCCAAGATTATAGGCCAGATCTACCAGGGTCCGGTGAAGCTGGTATGACAAAGAAGGGGAAGAGAAGTTTTTGTAGGAGGCTTCCCAAACTGGTCAAGGAAGCTTTAAACTAGATGTGTTGGGGAAGGGTGGAATTATTATATCCCAACACACAAACTCAGTTGCCAGCACCTATAATAAATGCTTGGAGCAATGTAGAGATATTCCAGCTGCTCCAGCCTAAGAGCCGGCTTCATTTCAAACTTGGCTCAGATGCCGCTATACAAATGCTTGTAGCATGGGGAACAAACAAGAGGAATTAGACAAGTATGCGTATCTAGGGGGTATGATATAACAGGCATCACAGAAACATGGTAGGATGGCTCCTATGACTGGAGTGCTGGAATGGAAGGTTACAGGCTCTTTAGAAAAGACAGGCCTGGCAGATGGGGAGGGGGAGTTGTTATTTATGTTAGGGATAGGCTGGACACTATGAAACTCTCTCTGGGGACAGGTGAGCAGTTAACACAGACTCTGTAGGTCAGACATAAAAAGCGAACAGAGATGGGAGACATTACTGTGGGGATCTGTTACAGACCGCCTGATCAAGAGGAATCTGTGGATGAATCACTCTACAGACAGATAGGAACAGCCTCACTCTCACAGGCCCTTGTTCTCATGGGGGACTTCAACCACCCAGACATCAGTTGGAGCGATGGTATGGCCCTGCACAAGAGATCCAGGAAGTTCCTCCATTGTGTGGAAGACAACTTCCTTCTGCAAGTAATAGAGGAGCCGACAAGGAGAGGTGCCATGCTTGACCTCGTGCTCAGCAACAAGGAAGGGCTCGTTACAAATGTGATGCTCCAGGGCAGCCCTGGATGCACCAATCATGAGATAGTCGAATTCAAGATCCTCAGAACGTAGTGAAGAGCGTGCAGCAAGCTCACTGCCTTGGACTTCAACAGAGCAGACTTTGGCCTCTTCAGGAACCTGCTTAGTAAGCTTCCATGGGATAGAGCCCTAGAGGGCAGGGGGGCCCAAGACTCTTGGATGATATTCAAGGATCACCTGCTACAAGCTCGGGAGTGTTGTGTCCCAACTAGAAGGAAGTGCAGCAGGAAGGCCAGGAGACCTCCTTGGATGGATAAGGAGTTGCTGAGGAAACTTAGCGGGATAAAAGAGGCTTATAAAAGCTGGAAGCAAGGACAGGTGGCCTGGGAAGAATACAGGGATGTTTTCTGGGAAGCTAGAGACCAGGCGAGGAAAGTTAAGGACTAGTTAGAATTAAACTTAGCTAGGGATGTTAAGGATAACAGGAAGGGATTCTATAGGTATGTAGCAAATAAGAGACAGACTAGGGACAATGTAGGCCCCCCCCAGAAGCTATCAGGAGAACTGGCTAAACTGGAGTTGGAGAAGGCTGAGGTTCTTAATGACTTTTTGCCTCAGCTTTCACTGGCAAAGGATCTGACCACACCACCCAAAGCTTGAAAAGCAGATACAGGGACTGTGAGAATGAAGACCCTAGGCCCAATGTAGGAGAGGATCTGGTTCGAGACCATTGAAAAACCTGAACATGCGCAAGTCCATGGGACCTGATGAAATCCACCACGGGTTCTGAAGGAGCTGGTGAGTGAAGTTCCTAAGCTGCTGGCCATCATATTTGAGAGATCATGACAGTCAGGTGAAATTCCCAACAATTGAGAAATGGGAAATATAACCCCCATTTTCAAGAAGGAAAAAATGAATGACCCGGGAATTACAGACCAGTCAGTCTCACCTCTGTGCCTGCCAAAATGTTGGAGCAGATTCTCCTGGAAGGCATGCTAAGGCACATGAAAAACAACAAGGTGCTTGATAACAATCAGCATGGCTTCACTAAGGGGAATTCTTGCCTAACCCATTTGGTGGCCTTCTGCAATGGGGCTACAGAACTGATGGACAGGGGTTGAGCAGTTGATGTCATCTACCTAGACTTGTGCAAAGCATTCGACACTGTCCCACACAACATCCTTGTCTCTAAATTGGAGAGACAGCAATTTGATAGGTGGGGCACTCGGTGGATAAAGAACTGGTTGGATGGCCGCACACAAAGAGTTGTGGTCAATGGGTCAACGTCCAGCTGGAGGCCAGTAACGAGTGGTGTCTCAGGTGTGAGTGTTAGAACCAATCCTGTACAACATCTTTGTCACTGACATGGACAGTGGGATTGAGTGCACTCTCAGCAAGTTTGCCAATGACACCAAGCTCTGTGGTTCGGTGGATACGCTGGAGGGAAGGAATGCCATCCAGAGGGACCTCGACACGCTTGTGAGGTGGGCTGATGCCAATCTCATGAAGTTTAACCATGCTAAGTACAAGGTCCTACACCTGGGTGGGAGAATTCCCAGGCACAGCTACAGGTTGGGCAGAGAAGAGATTCAGAGCAGCCCTGCAGAGAAGGACTTGGGGGTAGTGGTTGATGAGAAATGAACATGAGCCAGCTTCAGTGTGCGCTTGCAGCCCAGAAAGCAACCGTATCCTGGGCTGCATCAGAAGGTCGAAGGAGGTGATCCTGTCCCTCTACTCTGCTCTCATGAGACCTGACCTGGAGTACTGTGCGCAGTTCTGGTGTCCTCAACATAAAAAGGACATGGAACCATTGGAACAAGTCCAGAGGAGGCCACGAGGATGATCAGGGGACTGGAGTACCTCCTTTATGAAGGCAGGCTGAGAAAGTTGGGACTGTTCAATTTCTAGAAGAGAAGGCTGCGTGAAGACCTCATAGCAGCCTTCCAGTATCTGAAGGGGGCCTGTAAGGATGCCTGGGAGACACTGTTCATTAGGGACTGCAGTGACAGGAGAAGGGGTTAACAGGTTCAAACTTGAACAGGAGAGGTTTAGATTGGATATAAGGAAGAAGTTCTTTACTGTGAAGGTAGTGAGGCACTGGAATGGGTTGCTCAGGGAAGTTGTGAGTGCTCTATCCCTGGCAGTGTGCTCCATCCCTGGCAGGCTGTACAAAGTCTTGGGTGGCATGGTTTAATGTGAGGTGTCCCTGCCTATGCCAGTGGGGTTGGAACTAGATGATCTTAAGGTCCTTTCCAGTCCTAACTATTCTATGATTCTATGACCTGCAACTTCCCTGACGAACACCCTGTCATTGATCATCCTTTTATCCACTGTTTCATACTTGCTCCCCAATTGTTTCAACATTTCAACATCCAACGTTCTACTTCATTCTCTGGTTTGAAACTGAAATATCTACGTATGACAGTGAGTAATTTTTCCTTTAAAAATTAATATACTAAGAATGAGCTCGTTTCAGTTGGGGTAGATTCAATTTTCTCAGTAGCTAGCATGGGGCTGTGTTTTGGATCTGTGCTGAAAACAGTGTCGATAACACAGGGGTGTTCTCGCTACTGCTGAGCAGTGCTTACACCAAGTCAAATTCTTTTCTGCTCCTCACAGTAACTGGGGACAGCTGACCCCAACTGACTCAAGGGATATCCCACATGATACAGCAGCATGCTTGTCATACAAAACTGGGGGAAGAAGAAAGGGGAGGACACTGAGTGACAGCATTTGTCTCCCAAGTAATTGTTAGATGTGATGCAGCCCATCTGTCCTGAACACCTGCTGAACACCTGCCTGGCCATGGGAATTACAGAACCAACTAGGTTGGAAAAGACCTTTAAGATCAAGTCCAACAACCGCAGGACTGCCAAGATCACCACTAAATCACATCACTAAGGGTCTCATCTACATCTCTTTAAAACACTTCCAGGGAATCCTGTTCCAATGCCTGGTTACCTTCTCTGTGAAGAAATTTTTCCTAATATCCAATCTAAGCCTGCCCTGGTACAGCTTGAGGCCATTTCCTCTTGTCACCTGGGAGAACAGACTGACCCCCACCTCACTACAACCTCCTTTCAGGTAATTGTAGAGAGTGATAAAATCACCCTGAACCTTTTTTTCTCCAGTTTAAACACCCCAGTTCCCTCAGCTGTTCCTCATCAGATTTGTACTCCAAACCCTTCACCAGCTCTGTTGGCCTTTTTTGGACCCACTCCAGCACCTCAGTTTCTTGTAGTGAAGGGCCAGAAGTGAACGAAGGTTTGAGGTGCAGCCTCACCAGTGCCAAGTACAAGGGGATAAACAAAAGCGGTGAAATAATTCCTTGTTTTGCTTTGTTTGTGTGTGCCACTTTTGCTTTACCTTCAGACATAAGGAAGAAATTGTTCCCTGTGAGGGTGGTGAGGCACTGGAATGTGTTGCCCAAGGAAGTTGTGAATGCTCCATCCCTGGCATTGCTCAAGACCATGCTGGATGAAGTCCTGGGTGACATGGTTTTTAGTGTCTGGTGTCCCTAGCCAAGTCAGCAGGGCTGGAACTAGATGATCGTAAGGGCCTTTCCACCCCTATATATTCTATGATTCTATCAACTGTCTTTATCTCAACCCAGAGTTTTCTCACTTTTACCCTTCCAATTCAATCCCCCATCCCACTGGGGGAGAGTGAGTGAGCAGCCAGGTGATGCTTAGCTGCCAGCTGGGATTAAACCACAACAGTCCTTTTTTGCTGCCCAGCATGAGGCTCAAAAGGTTCGAGATAACAATAGCTTTGATTAGAATGTGCTAGATCAAATTTTTAGCTGTTACTGCTGTTTAGCTATTAATCAGCAGGCTCCTGTACTTGCCATGAGGCTTGCTTGCCTTACTGTATCTTAGAGTCTAGTGCTCCTTAGTAGCTGCTTTTTGCCTTCATTGCGGGCTGTACTGCTTATCATCTTACTCTGCTGTGCTGGAACATTCTGATAAGAGCCATGAGCTGGCAGATAGCCAGGGCACTGCTTTCATTTCTGTACTGCTCTACTGGACAGGCTGGAATTCCAGTGTGAACTCTAGTTGAAAGGACTGGCTGTGGAAAAGTCCACACCAGAGCAAAGCTTCTGTGGCTGTGTTTATTTCTGTGCAACACAGGTGTATCTCTGAAGGGACTGTGGCCCAAGGCCAAATCCATGGTGGAGAAGGTACACCTGAAAGCATCTGTGGCTGTGGGTAAGTTCATGCTGCAGCACAGAAGCACAGACCTTGAAGCATCTGTGGCTGTGCATGAGGTCATGATGAAGCACCTCAAAGCATACGGCCATGGACAAGCCCAAAACAGAGAAGATACAACCCTGGAGGGATTGTAAGAGCAAGGCCATGTTGGAGCAGGCTTACTTCTGAAGGGAACAGGCATGTGGATAAGTCTATACCACAGCAGGTAGAGCCCTGAAGTGACTGTGGCTCATAGATAAGGCTGCACTGGGAGCACATCCAACACTTAAGGGACTGCAGTCTGTGGATAAGTCTAAGCCAGAGCATGGGCAAGAGGAGGAGTTCACTGCAATGCTAATACTGGGTTTCTCATTTATCCCTCTTACTCTCTGCAGTGGTTGCAGCAACTTCTGAAGTTCTGTCCTTCACCTTACTCTGTGCGGACAATGTCTACTGTTTCCACATAGAATCTCCCTCAAGATACAAATCAGTTGATCACTGAGCTGATCATTCTCAGTTGAGACTGCCTGGATTAGTTTGCACACAGTTAATTTTAAAACCTTAGTAACTTCAAACAATTTTTAACTATACCAAAACATAATATATAAATATAACAGTAACATAACATTTAAAACCAGCAACTCATGTAGCATTTAAAAACAATACTTCAAGTACAGTAAATGTAATTTTCTTAACATGGAATGATAGAACGATTTGGGTTTGACAGGAACTTAAGATCATCTAGTTCCAAACCCCCTGCCATGGGCAGGGACACCTCATCCTTGATCATGTCACCCAAGGTTCTGTCCAACCTGGACTTGAACACTGCCAGGGATGGAGCATTTACCACTTCTCTGGGTAACCAAAGAACCTGTTACAGAACAAAACAACCTACTGCAGTGCCTCACCACCCTCACAGTAAAGAACCTCTTCCTTATACCTAACCTGATGTTTCCCTGTTGTAGTTTTAACCCATTCCCCCTTGTCCTATCACTACAGTTCCTAATGAAAGTCACTCTGCAAGATCCTTGTAGATCCCCCTTTAGATACTGGAAGGCTGCTATGAGGTCTTCATGCAGCCTTCTCTTCTCCAGGCTGAGTAACCCCAACTTTCTCAGCCTCTCTTCATACGGGAGGTGATCCAGCCACCTCGTCATTCTTATGGCCCTCCTCTGGACTTTCGCGAGCAGCTCCATGTCCTTCTTATATTTAGGATGCTAGAACTGCACACAATACTCCAAGTGGGGTCCCACAAGAGCACAGTAGAGGGGCAGGATCACCTCTTTCAAACTGCTCATCATGCTTCTTGATGCAGCCCAGGGAACAGTTGGTTTCTAGGCTGCAAACACACAGAGAACTTAACTCATGTTAAGTTTCTCATCAACCAACACCCTCAAGTCCTTCTCCACAGTGCTGCTTTGGATCACTTCTCCACCCAACCTGCAGCTGTGCCCGGGATTGCTCTGACCAAGGTGAAGGTCCTCGTACTTTGCTTTGTTGAACATAAAGTTGCCATTGGCCCACCTTTCAAGCTTGTCAAGGTCCCTCTGGATGGCATTCCTCCCCTCCAGTGTATCAACCGAACCACACAGCTTGGTGTCATCAGCAAACTTGCCAAGGGTGCACTCAATCCCACTGTCCATGTCGCAGACAATGTTGTACAGGACTGGTCCTAACACTGACACCTGAGAGACACCACTCGTTACTGGTCTCCAACTGGACACTGATCTATTGACTGCAACTCTTGGTTGTGTGGCCATCCAGCCACTTCTCTATCCACTGGGTGGTCCATCCAACCAATTGATGTCTCTCCAATTTAGAGACAAGAATGCCACGCGGGGACAGTGTCAAACTCTCTGCACAAGTCCAGGTAGATGACATCAACTGCTTTGCCCCTGTCCATCAGTTCTGTAGCCCCACCATAGAAGTCCACCAAACTGGTCAAGCACGGTTTGTCTGTAGTGAAGCCATGCTGGCAATGCTGGCTGTCTAAACTTATACGTCCTACACACAACAGGTAACCAATCATGGATGAGGACAGTCTGTATTTTTCATTTTGATCATTTTAGAAATAAAAGTTTAGGTTTGCTTGTTTACTATTTTATGGCCATAATGCATAAGCTACATATTCTGCACATCATGAAGCTTATACTAATGCTAACTCACACAGTACTACCTGTCTGATGACAAGTCAAAGCCCAGGAAACTAATGCAGCTCTGGATTTTAGAAGCTGGGAGGAATTTCTGGTGGAAAAAATAAAGACTAAACTTGCATAATTTGAGCATAAAATTGAAAGTCATTAGCAATAAAAATCCACAGCGGTTATTCCTGACATGAAGCCTGCAGTAACAAATTGCCTTAAGGCTTCAGACTTGCAGCCCTTTTCCAGATACAGCTGATATTGGCAAAAAAGTTTCACAGCCTGGTCTTATGTGTGTTTTTGTGAATCTCATGGCACAATGCCATTCTTATATCTTGAACAAATAGTTTTTATAGCACAATGATTACAAATCAACAACACTACTTACTATACTCATTTCAAAGAAAACGCAACACAGCCCAGGGAGGTTGTGAGTGCTCCATCCCTGGTGGTATTCAAGGTCAGGTCAGAGGAAGCCTTGGGCAGCATGTTAGTGTGGGGAGTCCCTGCTTATGGCAGGGGGGTTGGAACTAGATGATCTTAAGGTCCTTTCCAACTCTAACTATTCTATGATTCTATGAAATCAAATAGTCTTCTCAAGTGTCCACCTACAACCACATCATCAAACCAGGTTCTTCCTTGCAAACACACCACTTTTTTAGGTTCTGCATTATACTTGCACAAATCCTTAAATGAAAGCAGTTTAACACTACAAATGTTTGTTTCATTTCCACCTTAAGATACCTGAAAATCTCAATCCTATTAGTCCAAATTGATTTGCATACAAATAGTAAGTTCCAGCTGAGCAAAGTGAGGGGGACAAATTCTTTTGCCTTCTACCAGTAGCAATCACATTATATTGCCAACAGAAAGGAAGGGAAAAAAAAAAAAAAAAAAAAAACAAAAAAAAAAACCTAAATAATATTATAATAAAAATTTANCTTTTGCCTTCTACCAGTAGCAATCACATTATATTGCCAACAGAAAGGAAGGGAAAAAAAAAAAAACCAAAAAACCAACAAAAAAGCCTACATAAGATTTAGCTAGCAATGTAAAGATACCATTTTCAGAGTACAGTTTAGAAAGCTAAGTTAGAAATAAAGTTCCTTTTTTAAAACAGGTATAGTCTAAAACTACCAGGAGCTGAAGGTATAACAGTAATTCCATAACACAGAATATGGCAAATTATAGTTATGTAGTTTTGGGGTTCTTGTAATTTCTGGGTTTTACAGATTTTTCACATTAAATATATCAGAAGTTATTAAACAATTTCTCATGCTGCTTGCCTAAGATATAATGATTACCCTGATCTTGAGGTCCAGACCCTTATTATTTACACAACATAGTGTATTTCAAGCATTCAGCAATTTTACCAAATTTTCTTCCTTAACTAGTTGAATATTTCAGCTTCATCATTATTTAGGAACATAATTCCAGCATCCCACTGTTTTGCATTTTAGAGCTTTATATCCATTTCCAGACCGGAATTATTCAGACTCAGCTTATAGTCCCTGTTTCTTGCATCAGCTTTGCCTGCAGCTCCTTTCCTTTTCAGTATATTGAGAGCGCTCATTTGTACCACCCCTCAGCAATCCCTCTAAAGATGAAGCTACAGAACACAACCAGTTTGCAGACTTTACAAATTTAATAGCTGGACCATCACTTCAAAAAAAAAAAAAAAAAAAAAAAA
>NDXB01020551.1:142646-158846 GCA_002631895.1 Agapornis roseicollis
AAATCTTCTGGACTTCTTTAGCCCAGTATACCAATATTTCCAAATTCTTAAATTCTATACAGATATTCATGGCTAAAAAGCTATAAAGAAAAAAAAAAAAAAGATGAAAAAACAAACAAACAAAAAAAACCCACTAAAACCCACAACACAACAAACCAACCAACAGAAACAAAGAAAACAAACCAGAGAATGGATATGGGAACTTGACTATATCAGTGATGCAAATGACTCTCCAATGAAAGGCTTCTCAAATCCAAGTATCACAAAAACTATCTAGTGTTCAAAACCAGGTAATTTTTTTTTTCACCTGTTTCTACCATCTTATCAAAAGCTGGCCTATATGGGGAAACTGGACACTTCGATCACCCATAACCCAGTGTTCAGTTAACTGTCAAACACCCTACTTGGTCCCACACACCTGACAAAATCCTTCAGCTATTCTAAGTAAAATCCTTGCATTATCTGTACTTCTGGCAGGATAATTCTATAATAAGCATCACTACATCAAAAATCATGTCCAAGAACTATGTAAAATAAGCTGGATTTAAAATACCACCATATACTAGGACCGTACTGGTTTCGGCTGGGATAGTTATTTTAATTCCTAGTAGTGGGTGCCACGCTGTGTTTGGCTGTAAGTCTGGGAACAATGTTGATAACACACCGATGATTTAGTTGTTGCTAAGTAGCACTTACCCTGGTCAAGAACTTTGCAGTCTCTCATGCTCTGCCAGTGAGGAGGAGCACAAGAAGCTGGAAGGAAGCACAGCCAGCTGTCATGAACTATCCAAAGCAATGGTCCATACCACAGAATGTCATGCTCAGTATATAAACTGGAGGTGTTGGCCAGAAGGGGCCAATTGCTCCTTGGGGATGGGCTGGACATTGGTCGGCAGCTGGGGAGCAACTGTGTTGTGCATCACTTGCTTATTCCTTCCTCTATTTCCTATTATTATTACATGATGTAAATTATTGTAAATTATTATAAATATAAATTATTATATTATATAAATTATAAATATATTTAATATATAAACTGTTATCTCAACCCATGGGTTTTTACACTTTCTTGTTCCCTGTCTCATGGGGGTAATGGGTAATGAGTGAATTCCACATGATGTTACACTGCCAACAAACCCCTATCAGTTCATTGGAAGGAAGTTTTGCTCTACTGAATAGATCCACTGAGAACAACTCAGTGCTCAGGTCTGAAACTTCTATTTATTTACATGTAGATAGTTAGCCCATTATGTGACATTATGGGGATGGCACTCGTGAATATATAGCGTACTTCAAATTTATTTGTGTTCGGTGGACTTACTCTCCACTGAAAACAGTTCATTTTGCACAGGTTCCTATTTCAGATATTAAGGGCAAGCCCTTCTCTGACTTGAGTTCTATTCAGTGGACAGCCTGACTCCTAACTATTTATACATGCCTTCAAAGCAGTACCAGCTTCTGGGTGAAACTTCATGAATTTTTGGCAATGCCTTCAACACTGTCAGGTAACCCTCTTCAAAAAGCTTAATCATAGAATGGTTTGAGTCAGAAAGAATCTTAAAGATCTAGCCAATGCCATGGGCAGAGACACTTTCCACTAGACTAGTTTGCTCAGATCCACACCAGTGCCTGAGAATACTCCAAGGATAGGACACTCACATCATCTCTGGCAACCAGTTCTAGTGCCTCACCACACTCCCATGGCAAAAATCAACTTCTTTATGTCTAGCCTAAACCTCTTTCTGTTTAAACCCACCCCCTCCTTGTCCTATCACTCTGCAAAGTCTCTCTCCAGCTTTTTTGCAGGCCTCCTTTCATACTGGAAGGCTGCTTGAAGGTCTCCCCTTCTATTCCCCAGGCTGAACAACCCCAAATCTCTCAGCCTGTCTTCACAGGAGAGATGCTCCAGCCCTCTGATCATCTTCGTGGCCTCTTCCGGACTCACTCCAACAGGTCCTCATCCCTCTTCTTCTGAGGAGCCAAGATAATTTACAATTCATAAATAACACCACTAGTTAATACTAGAAAATAAGCAGCACTTTTATGAAGAGGCAAGTAAAGCCTGCACTCAAGTAGCAATATTTCTCAGGAAAATCTATGGTTCCTGCAGACTTCTTCACTGGCTTGTCAGGGAGAAAAAAGTTGTCTTGAGTTTTAGAAGGTGGTACATAAAGAGGCATGACTAACATAAGACTTGGTGGGAGAGAGACTTGCCCATTAAGCTGCAAGTAGTTATTTCTAGCCTGTAGCAAAAAAGTCTTATGCCTGAATTCTGTAAGCAAGGAATAAGGCTTGTACAATGACATTATCCTTATACTTCTCTCTCCACATTTTGGAAATTAACATCACAAAATTAAACATACAATGAAACTGACTGAGAAAAAGCACTTTCAAAGTCTGTAACTTCTGATATGGTTTTGATTTTTTTGCTTTTCTTCCCCTTGATTACGAAGCGATAATTTTGATACAACATGCAATCTGAAAGTTGCAATATGAAAATACGAAAAAAATTTGGAGTTGGAGGTCAACCCGTCCACTGAATAGAGTGGAGAGGAAAGCTAAAGGAAATAGTTGGCCCCACTTTGATGCAGGTACTAATCTTTTTGTTTATACAGGCATTCATGGCATTTCTGTTGTACTGTTAAGAAGACAACACAGGGAAAAGAGAAGATATACATATAAAAAAAATACAACCACCTCTGTACCACTGGTATTGCATCACTTTCAGCTTCCTATATGGGATGGAAGCTGCTGAGGCATTACTGACCTGTAGAAACTTGCTTAGGTCACTGAAGTTTTTCGATACCCATACAAAAGAATGGTTTCTGCAATTTCTTGGTCACATGAAGATCTTCACAGGAGTAAACTTGATAAGGATTTTAAAAAAAAAGACTATAGAAATTGGAGAAGCAGAAAAAATGGCTTGGGAGAACACTGTTTTAAAAACTGCTTCCGGTATTTTGCAGTTACTGAACACACTTAGAAGTTTTAACACTATGACATTTTCAGCTGCAGTATTAGTCTCTACTGATTTTTCGTTCTTGAACAGTAAGAATCATAGGCCATGTCAGTTTTTATACTATTCACAATCAGATATCACTGATTATTTTCTCCCCAGTTTAAATTTATAAAACTTGTCTGCGGTTTTAAGCCCTCTGATAAGCAATTTCATTGCCAAAGTCAGCTAAGAAAGATTTCTCTCACTTTTACCAGTTTTGGACTGCAGGTTCTAGCACCTGGTGCTTCTGAAAAATTATAACCAAGTGTTGTAGACTAGTCAAAATGAGAGAATCTTTGAGACTGCCTCTCTCAAGCATCACAAACTGTTTTGGAAATCAGGGTATAATTTGTTAAAGGTATAACCTCACATAGGAGTTTGGTAAGATCTACTAAGCGAATTGCAAGTCCAAAGTAAAATTCAAAATATATGGTTAAGGCAAAGATTAACTAACAGACTGCAAGAATGCATTGCTTAAAAATGTAGATTTGTTTGTTATTTCTCCAGAAACAATGTATTGCAATTCAAGTGGTTAACTTTAAATAAAAAACTTTCTACCTAATTGTCATGATTTCTGCCACAACCAAGACATCTCAAGTAGTGGGTGGAAAAAGCATTTCTTAACATTTTAATACTAATCATTCAATTTCAAAAGCCATAAGGCACAACCTGTCTATGATACCTGACTAGACAAAGGGTGCAGAAATGCTCTCTGTTGATAAGGTGCTAGAAACTTTAAAATTTGCAAAGCTTTGGATTTTTTTCGCTTTTATAATAATACCACCTACACCATGTTACCACGTTTTACCCACTTGCTCTTGAAGGTAAAGAAATTATACTACACAGGTAAGCTGAAGTACAGAGAAGAGTAATGTGGTTACTGTTAATATTAAGTTTGATTTTGTGCTACCTATCTCAGTAGTTTAATGTTCTCAGTTGGACAAACCAATTCTTATGATGGGGGATGAGCACGAGTGGGGAGGATGTGCAAGGAAGGTCATTTCCAACACAGGGAGATAGGTCTTCCATAGTTTCAGAAAAGAGACTGAAAGACAACTGACATCACACTGAAATAATCAAATATTCTGAAAGGCTATTTTTTAGGAACCAGGACTCTTTTCATTAGGAGTCACAGTTTACAGCTTGTATTCTTGGTTGGGTTTGTTGCTTTTTCTTGTTGTTGGTTGGTTTATTTTTTTTTTTTTCTGCCTGGTACTCAAATTGCCTTTCAAATTATGCATGTCAGTTTTCTTTGTATTATATATAGACACATATTCAGACAGATAACACAAGCAGAATTAATGCTATCAATAAAAAATTATTGCCACTAACACTTGCCCAGTAACAGTACCTAAATTAACAACTATTTTAGCTTAGGAGAATTAAAGCTGTGGTTACAGGTGTGGCTGGATGAACAATATCAAAAGGAGGTTTAAGAGAAGAAACACTGTAAAACTACAACATTATACAATAGTGTTTTTCTTACTTAAACTCTGGCATGTGACAATCTGTTTCATAACATAATTTAAAACAAACACACACAAGCCCACCTCAAACACAGAACAAGGGAAGGGGAAATACACAATCCAGACTGGACTCTTCAGTCAGTATGTACTGACTGCATGTAACACCACTATCACAGATGCTTAATCTGATTTTCAAAGGCTGTACTTTTCACAGACGTAAATTAAACTGCAATTTTAAGGAGGATTCTTATCACAAAAAGTTAACAGAATTTATTAGAGAGGTTTTATTCATCAATTTTTAATAAAAGTATTTTTTCTTACTTTTCTAGTTCTAGATAGTCATGGCCCTGTATATCAACTGTATATCAACTAACAACTAAACCCTGTAATTCAACAATACTGAATAAACTACTTTAATAAACTAGTTTAATCTTACTCACTTTCAAAACTCTTGCTCTACCTATTCTGGGGAAAGTATTATTTTTCAGGTAAACAAACTGACTAAACAGAGTAACAATTCAATAATTTAGCATAGGGTGTGCTAAGCATGGTCACTCCTAATAACCTCCCATATTCTGAAAAGATTAATTTTATATTATCCACAAAAGCTTGTATTAATAGACTTTATGCAGCCACTGTCAAACTTTTATAACTAAATTTACAATTTTATAGTACAAGAAATAAGAAATTCAGCTATAAAGTTATACTTCACTGACTACCGTAATAACCCTAGCTGGTCTTCTACATATACAGTACTTTTTTAAGCTTAAGGAAACTTAGATGTAGTAATCTTGAAGATGAGAAGCTGTACAACCATGTAACAAATGTCCTGTAACATGAACCTTACAAAAAAAAAAAAAAAATCACAGTAGACAGGGCTACGGACAAAAGGTGACAAACTAAACTACAGATACCTTAACCCTCTGTGTCTTATTATTTTCTAAATTCACATCTGGTAAACAGAAATTTTTTGTTTGCTAAAGGAATATAAAAAAATATCCATATTAGCACCAAACAACTGAAACACCTTTAAAAGTCCTAGCCATCTTCAGTAGCCTCTTGGTAAACCTGCCTGTTTAGAGAAGTTTAAAATAATCCATGAGATCAAAGCTGTCCAAAGCTCTCTGAAGTGGCTTGTGATCTAGAAATAACAAGAAAAGCAAGAAGCACATGCAAGAACTGGAAGAGATTTTACAGCTACTATCTTATACATGTACAGAAATTATTTGATAGCCAGAAGAACATTATCCAGATTTCATAGGAGTACGTAATACCCCTATAAGGAACAGGGGAGAGACACTGGTTAAAATCCCACTTCCATCACCACTGATGGCTAGGGAGAAAGCATTTATGCAGATCCTCTCTCCCAGTCAGCTGTTCACTAAACTGAGAATGTTCTAGTTTAAACTGTTTCACTCAACACTGTCATTTGTCAAAGTGGGCATACTTTAGAAAATGCTTCTATTTAAATACACTTTATTTTAAAGTAACAGAACTAAGGTATTTCAGCTTCACACCATCGTGATATTTCTAAAATAAAACACTTCAGTTACATTCTAATTGCAGGGTTCAGTACACTTTAATTTTTTTTTCCCCACTACAAATACCACTACGTTGTTGTCAAATGTTTATCTATTTAGTGACATTTTTCCAGAATTTGATCAGAGATGCCATACATTGTTTTCATTTCACTTTGGAGTACAGCGTCATCGAAAACTGTGCAACATGACACAAGAGGAAGTTCACACTATTTCACATTATTGCTAAAACTAAACACAAGTAGGCAAACAAGGCAACATCTTCATCTATGCTAATCTGTATCTCCCCAAAAGCCAAGGAACTAAGTGTACTGAGAGAGGAAAAAAAAAAAATCTATGCAGAGTTATCTGATCTATTATACTGAAATTTGTACGTTGTTAGCATCTTTCAATCAACCAAAACATTCCTCAGGTTTTATTTTAGAGACACACCTTGAAAACCAGAATTCCTAAATAATTTATAAAATTACTGCTAATCAAACACTGCAATACTGTAAAACAAATGATGAAATTACAAATCAACAAACATGCCCTCGCAGAACACACCCAGAAATCAAGTTTTCTCCCACAACCATACTCAACTCACCCAGGCCAAGATCATTCTGTTCATATTTTGCAAGGTGAGAAAGGGACAAAAGCCTTTCCCTCTTGCTTGTATCACACCTTGCTAAACTCTCATTTGCTAATCCGTCATAACACACAAACTGGAGAAAGACTTACAGTTTCATTTATGCTCTATCTGACAAACCCCTTCTGTTAACTGCTCTGAAATAAAACAGGATGAGACATATTTTTATTTTCCCCCCAACCTCCAGAGCAGTCTTTCATTATATGGCTTCTTCAATGACTTACAAGAGTTGGTTGAGCAAACAGCAAATTTCAAAACTGGAGCACAGGTGCAAAGAGGCAAGAGATGAGCAAGCCTTTAGTAACAAAAAAGGATTACTCTTTTAAAGTAACATCAAAGAAATGCAGAAGTCTAAGTCTCAGTGTACAAGTAGCTTGGTTTGGTTTAGTTATGCCTGTTTCCAACTTTACTTCCTGAAGCAGTCACATGGTCTTTCCAGAAAGTATGCTCTATGTCAGATATACAATCTCTCATTTACAAAAGCAAGATAATGAGGTTGACAAAGAACATGGAAAAAAACCCCTACATAGTAAAATAAAAAAGTGCTCTTAAAATTACTTCTTCAAACAAGTGACTGGTATAGTCTCAGAGAGGATAAATGCACTCCTACTGCTTCTCTATTTATTAATGTAAGACAAGTCTTTTTTCATTATTTATATAAGCCACACCTTCCAATATCAGAAAGCTGGTCATCACTTAATGACTAAACCAGCAAGTATTATATTTTCCCATTTGTGAACTGCATTTCTATAATTTGCAGATAGCACTTTAGAGATTAAAGAAAAATCCACATGCATCTTATAAATAGATCTCTAAACTCTTAATTGATATCTTAAAGTAAGACAGAAGAATGTCTTAGGCTTGGGACTCAGTTCTGTTACTGACTGAACTGCCATATTGACTATGTTATGAGCATATGGAGAAAGCCCAAGAACCACCTCACGAAGGTTAAATTAGTCCTCATAGGATCATGCCAACATGATCCTATGAGAATCCACACTGAATCCTTCCATCCCTGCCTGTATCCAATCTACAGATGTTCCGCTTATCTTCTGTGTACTTTTTCTGCAGGCACTTAGAATCATAGAATTATAGAATAGTTACGGTTGGAAGGGACCTTAAGATCATCTAGTTCCAACCCCACTGCCGTAAGCAAGGATACCTCACAATAAACCATCTCACCAAATGCTTCATCCAATCTGGCCTTGATGACTGCCAGGGATGGAGCACTCACAACTTCCCTGAGCAATCCATTCCAGTGCCTCACCACCCTAACAGGAAAGAATTTCTTCCTTAGATCCAATCTAAACCTCCCCTGTTTAAGTTTGAACCCATTACCCCTTGTCCTGTCACTACAGTCCCTAATGAACAGTGTCTCCCAGGCATCCTTACAGGCCCCCTTCAGATACTGGAAGGCTGCTAGGAAGTCTCCACGCAGCCTTCTTTTCTCCAGGCTAAACACTCCCAACTCTCTCAGCCTGTCTTTGTATAGGAGGAGCTGCAGTCCCCTGATCATCCTCGTGGCCCTCCTCTGGACTTGTTCCAACACTTCCATGTCCTTTTTATGTTGAGGACACCAGAACTGCACACAATACTCCAGGTCAGGTCTAATGAGAGCAGAGTAGAGGGACAGGATCACCTCCTTCAACCTGCTGGTCACGCTTCTTTTGATGCAGCCCAGGATACGGTTGCTTTCTGGGCTGCAAGTGCACAGTACAGTCACCTCATGTTCATGTTCTGATCGACCACGATCCCCAAGTCCTTCTCTGCAAGACTGCTCTCAATCTCCTCTTTGCCCAGCCTGTAGCTGTGCCTGGGATTGCTCCAACCCACGTGGAGGACCTTGCACTTGCCATGGTTAAACTTCATGAGGTTGGCATCACAAGCGTGTCAAGGTCCCTCTGGATGGCATTCCTTCCCTCCAGCATATCCACCGAACCACAGAGCTTGGTGTCATCGGCAAACTTGCTGAGGGTGTGCTCAATCCCACTGTCCATGTCAGTGACAAAGATGTTGAACAAGACCAGTCCCAACACTGATCCCTGAAGGACACCACTCGTTACTGGCCTCCAGCTGGACACTGACCCATTAACCACAACTCTTTGCTTGCAGCCATCCAGCCAGTTCTTTATCCACCAAGTGGTCCACCTCTTAAATTGATGTCTCTCCAATTTAGAGACAAGGATGTTGTGTGGGACAGTGTCGAACGCTATGCACAAGTCCATGTAGATGATGTCAACTGCTCTTCCCCTTTCTCTCAGTTCCGTAGCCCCATCGCAGAAGTCCACCAAATGGGTCAGGCAGGAATTCCCCTTGGTGAAGCCATGCGCTGCCACCAAGCTCCTCTTTGTTTTTCATGTGCCTTAGCATGCCTTCCAGGAGAATCTGCTCCAACATTTTGCCAGGCACAGAGGTAGTAGTCTGCAGTTCTGTAGTTCCCCAGGTCATCGATTTTTTTTGCTTCTTGAAAATGTGGGTTATATTTCCCTTTTTCCAGTTGTTGGGAGCTTCACCTGGCTGCCATGATTTTTCAAATATGATGGCCAGCAGCTTAGGAACTTCACTTGCCAGCTCCTTCAGAACCCGCAGATGGATTTCATCATGTCCCATGGACTTGTACGTATTCAGGTTTTTCAATGGTCTCGAACAAGATCCTCTCCTACACTGGGCCTAGGGTCATCATTTTTACAGTTCCTGTATCTGCCTTCCAAGATTTGGGTGGCATGCTCAGAGCCTTTCCCATTGAAGACTGAGGCAAAGAAGTAATTCAGAACCTCAGCCTTCTCCAACTAGAGTTTAGCCAGTTCTGATAGCTTCTAGAGGGTTCCTACATTGTCCCTTGTCTCTTTTATTCACTATGTACCTGCAGAACCCCTTCTTGTTATCTCTCACATCCCTAGCTAAGTTTAATACTAACTGGGCCTTAGCTTTCCTAACCTGGTCCCTGTCTTCCCAGACAATATCCCTGTATTCATCCCAGATTGCCTGTACTTGCTTCCACCTTTTATAAGCCTCTGTTTTCCTTCGATTTTTTCTCAGCAGCTCCTCATCTATCCAGGGATGTCTCCTGGCCCCCCTGCTGCTCTTCCTTCCAGTTGGGACACAACATTCCTGAGCTTGTAGCAAGCATGTGGCCTTGGAAGGGCACTTGTGGTTCTGCTAGCTCTAATTTATAGTCTCCCATGGCAACTGTTACAGAGAAAAAAGTACAGTGAATTGAGACATGCTCCTGGATCATATGCCATGAGTTGAATGTTAGGAGTTTATTAGGGGTTTCTTTTGAGGTAAACAGGTAGTTGACACAGGAACAGTTTTTGCTGGTTCTTAGCTGCTGTCCTTTTAGTTCTGTGTTTTGTCACGGAGGTTGATGGCTGGTGGTAAGTTAGAAATTACATGACTGGAAAACAGGACAAACTCAGTAGCTTGACAGCCTGGATGAGTAGCTAGCAAAGAGCACTGTCCCTACCTGTGTAAGTACCTGAGCATCCAATGTAAAAAGGAAAGACCGAGACCCAGCTACTCCTTATTGCTAGTGTAGTGTAAATGTCAGTATTGATGCATGTTAAGGTAGTTAAGGTCTGATCCTTTTCAGCTGCTTCTGTTTCTGTTCAAATGCCATCTGAATGGAACTAGAATGCTATAGTGCTTCATTTTAATGATTTTGTATTGACAGAATACTGCCATAATGATGTCTCTTTTTCTAAAGTAATTTCCAGTTTTGGGAAAAAAACAAATTAATTCTGTTTCTTCTGTGAAAGCAGAGCTGCAGAGAAATTGAAATATTCTCCAAAATGAGCCTGTGCCTTGTGAAATAATGTTTCACACCAGAAAGATTGAGCTACCTCTCTAAAAAGTGGGTGGTATAACCTGCATCTCAGGAAAGACTGCAAAGATCAGGTGTAGTTTTTCCTCAAAGATACTGCCATACAAATATATATTTATAGCAGTGCTGTGGTTTACATCTTACTTTGTACATACACATTTTCATTCATTGGTGAATTATGGTAGACAAACAGCTATAACTGTATGTTTCTTCAAACAGAGTAACCTGAAATAAATAGTACACTTAGTTTAGTTTATTTATTGTTTAGTTTTTAAGTAATTTCAAGATGCAGTGATGATAATTCAATTTCATTGGGGGTTTTATTTTTTTTTTTTTTCAACATTGATAGATACCTCAAGTGATTGATTTGTGATAACTCAAGCATAACTTGCCTGCATTTTAAAATCATTCCCTTGCTAGGAAAAAGAAATATTGTGTTGCAAATTGTTGCAGTTCAACAGCATATGAAAATAAAGTGGTCATCGTGCAACTATATGTATTCTATTAAAAGTCTGAGCATGACTGAGTAATCTAGCTTTTACTTCAGTTATTAATTTCATTTGTCTGCATAGTCAATTGTGTTTGTGTTCCTGTAGTATACAGGCCATGGTTCTCCTTAGCTTAGCTACACCTGGGTGCTGTCTGAATTCAGTGATAGAAAGCTTTTTTATTAAAGGCTCAGAGAAATTCAGGGCTATAGTTGGCCACAGTAGTGGGTTTTAGATCCTTAAGAAAAGGTGGTTGTCATTCGAAGCGTGACCAGTAGGTCAAAGGAGGTGATCCTGCCCTTCGACTCTGCTCTTGTGAGACCTCACCTGCAATATTGCGTGCAGTTTTGGTGTCCTCAACATAACAAGGACATGGAACCGTTGGAACAAGTCCAGAGGAGGCCACAAGGATGATCAGGGGACTGGAGCATCTCCCATATGAAGACAGGCTGAGAGTGTTGGGGCTGTTCAGCCTGGAGAAGAGACGGCTGCGTGGAGACCTCAGAGCAGCCTTCCAGTATGTGCAGGGGGCCTGTAAGGATGCTGGGGAGACACTGTTCATTAGGGACCGTAGTGACAGGACAAGGGGTAACGGGTTCAAACTTAAACAGGAGAGGTTTAGATTGGATCTAAGGAAGAAATTCTTTCCTGTTAGGGTGGTGAGGCACTGGAATGGGTTGCCCAGGGAAGTTGTGAGTGCTCCATTCCTGGGAGTTTTCAGTGCTGGAGAGGGTCTTTCATTAGGGACTGTAGCCTTAGGACAAGGAGGAATGGATATAAACTTAAACAGGGAAAGTTCAGGTTAGATATAAGGAAGAAGTTCTTTAAGGTGAGGGTGGTGAGGCACTGGAACAGGTTGCCCAAAGAAGTTGTGAATGCTCCACACTCGGCAGGGTTCAAGCTCAGGTTGGACAGAGCCTTGGACAACATGGTCTAGAGTGAGGCATCTCTGCTCATGGCAGGGGTGGTGGAACTAGATGATCTTTAGGCCGTTTTCAACCCTAAGCACTCTATGATTATGACAAAACCCAAATTAACCACAGAAGTAACTACAACGAAACCATTAAAGCTACTGTTAATCTCAATGGGGTAAATCTAATCTACAAAATTATTACATATTAAAGAAAAAAAAAAACAAAACATTTACTTAAATAGTTAAATAGTCTTCTGTACATCAAGGCTATTTAGTACTATAAAAACAGAGTTCAGTGAATAAATATTTTACTGTATTTGCATAGCGTAATATTTAGGGACTAAGCTATTTAAAGTCCACTTGAAATTCTAACTTATTTCAGGAAGCAAGTATGCTGGTTTCTAACAATTTCAAGTAATAATACCTGTGTAAACAACCCTACTAATGAACTTGTATGGAACTTGATTTACAGAATATTTATTCATCATAATCATGCACAAGAAACTGAATTCTTTCTGTCAAAGTAAACGTTATTTTACTAATAAAAACTCTAAGTTCTGTACAGCAAATTCTGTATTTCTGCTATTTCTATAGGGTCACCTTTAAACCTAAGGTTCATTTATCTTCTAATTTTGCTTGGTTTTCATTACAAAACAGCATAAGCATGTAAGTTTTTCTGTTCTTTTTTAAACAGTTACCTGCTTATATCTACAACAACCTTTCTGGAATCTTCTGAGAGGAATTCCAATTCTATTTTACAATGAGATATTTCACCCATTTTTACAATCCTTCACAAAACACTTGTGCAAATTCACACCTATAGGTGTAGCTGGGAGTCCTTCAACAGCTTTGTTTCAGACATACGCTGTCCTCTCCCAGAGTTCACACAAGGTTACATGGAGTGTCAGCCACATTAGGGAAAGTTCATTAGCCCAGTCTCTCAAGTTACTGTACATCAGCTGACTTTCAATAATTATGTGTACACACTTAGCCCATGAAAAATGCAAACTAATTCAACCTTCCCTACACAGTGATGAAACAGGCTTAAATTAAATCAAGTTACATGTAATTGTCACAGGCTACATATATACAACTGAACATTCACTGTAGCTAAGCATGCAATAACATCAAATTATCACGACCTAACAAGTTATGTTGAATCCTCAGAAGTCCATCTACAGAGCTGGACTCCATTGACTAATTATCAGCATGTGATTAAGAACTTGCTGAATCCCATGACATTATGTCTTGTTTGAGACTAGAAAAAGCATTTGTTAGGAATAAACACAAACATTTGCAGAAAAAAAAGAGAGAATTCCTATTCTGAAGTCTACTAATTGAATATAATCATTTAACAGGGCACTAAGTAAATAGCTTTTATTATTCTTTCTCCAGGTTGCAGGCTAAGATTACAGTGTGATGTGAAAACTGAGTATGTTTACCTTCTAGTATTATGATGGCTTATTTATGTAATGATATTTAGAGAACTGCAGACAAAACAGTTTCTACATTGTACCATTTTTATTGCAATTCCTCAAACATTTTAATATTTCCACAGTAAAAATAAATGATCTATTTCTGTAAATAACATGATTAAACTTTACATCGTGCTAGACAGAACCAGAAGGAATTACTCCAGTGAGTAAATATGCAAAGCTGCAACTGTAATCTTTTATAATAGTGACCCTAGAGTGCACACTGCATTCCTACATCTCTCTAAGTCATTAGTTACCTAAATTATCACCAGGCAAGCTCACCTACAGCTTTTCTTCAGTGTATACCAGAACTGCTACTATTTTTGCAGAACTAACCAGCTCAACACCCTTTACACACCTAAGCCTGGGAAAGACATCCAGAGTAGGAAAGTCCAACCACACATGTTTTGAACATGCGTAACATGCAAACTGATTACTTCACACTGCGTAACAGCCACTGCTTCCAACCCCTCACTCAAAATCTCTGCAGGACAGAGGAAGAGCACTTTGGTCAGGGCATCAGAAACACAAATTCTAAAATTTTCTTCAGTTGTAGAAGATTCACACATACATTTCTCACTACCTATCAGCATCTTCCACTGGCTCTAAGATTTTTATGGGGCAGCAAGCATTCACTTCACCTCTTACAGAAGTAATACATAACAGTGCAAAGAAAATTAAATACAACAGGAGAAAAGCCTGGAAGAGACAATATGACTATAAACCAAACTTATTTAAACTCTCTTTCAGGAGGTAAAAATCTGTCCAGTATTTCCTATTGAGTAGCACTATGGATCCCTTTTGCATGCATGTAGTTCTGTTTTGCATGCTCATAGTTCCGTTTTGCATGCTCATAGTTCCGTTTTGCATGCTCGTACATCTCACAGAATCACAGAATCATAGAATAGTTAGGGTTGGAAATGACTTTAAGATCATTTAGTTCCAACCCCCCTGCCACAAGCAGGGACATCTCACACTAAACCATGCCACCCAAGGCTCTGCCCAGCCCAGTCTTGAACACCAACAGGGATGGAGCATTCAACAACTTCCAAATTCACAACTTCCCTGGGCAATTAATGGCAAATCTCAAACTTTTGATTGACAATCAAGAGCTGAAGTGTTAACAGAAGTATCACACAACAAAGTCCCTTTTTCATCCCACTCCAATTCCTTTTTATAATATAAAAATCAAGATGAAAATTTTAATTACTGCACTGTGACAGCTGGTTTACAAGGCAATGTATAAGCATATTAAATAATATTAAGCATATTAAATAGTAAAGATACTATACTAAATGCATTTGCATGTTAAAATTAGTACCACCAAAAATGTTGAAGATCTGCCTTGAAAAAGCCCTTGCAAGTGCACTCAACACAGAAAAGCTGACATCAAATATGCAAAGGTTACTTTTTCTGTATACCAAGTCAAAGCTTTCTAGATTTCCACCAGGAAATCCCACACCCTGACTGAAAGATCACATTTGCAAAGTCAATCCGCAGTTAACAAATGCCCCCTACACTCAGGAATTGTGACACGGTCCTTGGATTATATAACCATGTAACATTCCCTTCCCACCTTCCCAGCCTGATCTTCATTCAGCTCACAGGAGGAATCTGCTCTGGAAAGGAATCAGAGGCTAATCGTAAGGCTGTGAGGTCTGCTGTATACGTGACTCTTCAAATAAAAAAAGGAAGTATGAAGAGGAGGAGGATGCAGATCAGATAGCAGGAAACTCAAAAATGCTGCTCTTGGGAATCTCATTGTATTTCTATTACTGACAGTAAATATTTCTGTGTTCCTTTTCCCCTGCATGCTCTGAACCCCTTATTAGTTATACCTGTAACAAAAATTAGCAAATCTGTAGCAGCCTCCCAGTAACTGAAAGGGGCTTATAAAGATGCTGGGGAGGAACTCTTCATTAGGGACTGTAGTGACAGGACAAAGGGTAACGGGTTCAAACTTAAACAGGGGAGGTTTAGATTGGATAGAAATTCTTTACTGTAAGGTTGGTGAGGCACTGGAATACGTTGCCCAGGGAAGTTGTGAGTGCTCCATCCCTGGCAGTGTTTAAGACCAGGTTGGACGAAGCCTTGGGTGACATGGTTTAGTGTGAGGTGTCCCTGCTTATGACAGGGGGATTGGAACTAGATGATCGTAAGGTCCTTTCCAATTCTAACTATTCTATGATTCTAATATTATCACACATATTATAATGTAAAAAAAAAAAAAATTAAGTTAACTTAAAACTCAGGTCCTACAGTTGCTTCAGTTAGATTTCCAGCATTATAAAGACCAACTTCTGCATCTCAGTTCCCAACTTCCACTACATACTCTCTTCAAAAGCATTTAAAAAAGTAAGTATTTTTGAAACATTCCAATATTACAATATATGTCACAGAAAAGCCCATGACGAAACAAAGAATGCTGTCTCTGGAGTAGGGCTTGATGATGTGAAGCAATTAAGCAAAAGTATACATTGAACACCAAACAGAAATCAAAATACTTAATCATAAAAGACAGGACTGGAAGCAATCTCAAAGGGTCTACCTCTTTCCCAAAGGTAGGACCAACAGTATCTAAGGCCAATCCTAGAATCTAGGAGACTTTAATGTAACCAGTTGTATTTTTTTCAAAACAAATCAAATCAAAAACCAGCTCCATTCATTCCACAAAGTTGAAGAAATAGGCATCCTGCTTTAAGACAAAAAAGCTATGACAGACTCAAAGACCACCACTATGCATTCACAAAGATGACAAACACAGACCACACAGGTAACCTGAACTACAGAATTCCCCATTTGCTCTTGCAAGGAGTACCCCACATTTCTGAGCCTTTTTTTTTTTTTTTTATTATTACTGTTTTTGATCTC
>NDXB01020551.1:165302-175925 GCA_002631895.1 Agapornis roseicollis
AAAATAAAAAAAAAAAAAAGCTGTAAATACAACCATGGCAAGATAAACTTGACAGGAACTACATAACTACAGTAGCTCATTTCCTGCTCATATCTGCTATATTTAAAGCAAACCTCTAGAAATGAAAAATATGTCACTCCTGTTAGCGTAACAAATCCATTTTTGTTACGAGAGCTGTTACACGCCGAAAGAAACGTTGGAGCTAATGTCGCTTCCTGATGATGAAAACTACCCAACAACTACAACTATTTCTGCACAGTCCTTTCTTTCCTATAAAGCAGCTACACTCGGCCTCTACGCATGCACGGACAGAAAGAAAACAGCAATTCTGCTGCTCCACACTGAGATAAGGACAGTTAGAGACGACTAGTGGCTCCCTGTGCAATTCACGAAGTTTAAAAATAAAAGGCTTTTTCAAAGTGTTAATGGTTCCTCTCCACGCACGTAGGCCCGAGGCCCTGTTGCAAACAGTGTCTAACAGGACCAGGCAGCACAAAGACAGGAATGGGAGATTAGTGGGAGGGAGGGAGGCCGGGATTGGGGCTCAGCAGGATCTTCAAGCTTTTTAAAATTCAAACTGCTCCCTGACCAATACAAATCACGGACACGCTACTGACTACTACACGGATTTACAGCATTAAAAACACGCCTTCTACGTGACAGCTATATTAACTTCACACTTTAAACATGTATCAGGGTACTCAGGGACATGATAGCACAGTTTTATTATACGATTCTACACACAAGACACCAGAAAGTTACTCTACTATATACCTTAACCACTTATTATAACAGATCTACCTGAACCACTATAAAAACTGCTGGGAAAAGAAAAAAAAAAAAACAACCAACAAAAAAAAACCCCACCAAACAGAAATTACATAATGTTGACACTTGGTTGCCATTTACAAATTTCTTTGCTACATGCAAGATGAAAAAAACGTATCTTGAAATTTCCCTCTATTATGTAATTCCTGTAGGAGTATTTTTATTAGCTCACAGGGTGCCTGTTTTAAATCCACCTCAATTTTTAGTAACACTCTCAAACTCTACCACACGTAAGTCCAAGATTTACTTTACTGTAAATTAGTTGCCATTTACTTATAAAAACCTGACACTTACTCAACAGTCACTTACAAAACACATTTGACCTGTTAAAATGACACCTAATTACATATTCAAACATCGTGGACACAAACAGCCAATAACAACCTCAGCATCTCAAAGTGATATGGCCTGACAAGAAAGGATGACACTTTTAAAGCATTCCTCACTTTTTACTAAATTAAATTAAACGTTTGATTATCAAGTACTTGGGCAAGATCTTATTTTCACCTTGGTCCCTCAAACGTCATAAACCCAGCACTTTACATATCATCCCTCTCGCATTTTCTGCTTGCCAGAAGCATAAAATGGTATTTCCTCTGAATTTAGCACATATTCCTGTAACATATACAGCACATAGACACTGAGATTGTGTGGAGTGCATGATACACTATGCTTGCTATCTCTATTTCCTGGGTCTGCAAGCGTCCGTGTTGTGTCAATCATCCCACCAGCACTAGTTTTATGCTATAAATATACTAAGCGATTAACACACTAATCAATCTCTGTATTATTTAGAAATTAAACCTCTGCACATTATAAATCCATATGCATTCGAACTTCTGAATGTTCAGAACGCAGCCCTGATAGGAAGAGAAGGTATTAGCTTAGAGAGATGGTATTTTTGTTCCTGGGTATTTACATTGTCCCTCTTCCCCTATTTCCCCACTTACTCCTTCCCCACTTCAGAGGGCTGTCTGCGCTGGGACCTTCCTTCCCCGCCCTAGGTGAAGTTGTAAATATAGCAAAGGATAAGTGCACATTTGCGGCTAATTGCATTGTTTCCTCCTCCTCCTGCCCCTCTCCGGGTTGAGGCCTGTCACTGAGAAGCCGCTTCGCCTTTCTAATCCCCGAGCTGGAGTAAAGGCGCTGGCCGGCGGGCCTGCGCTCTCCACCGGGCCTGGGCCTCCCGTCAGCCCTGGAAGAACCATTTCCTCCGCCAAACCCGAACAAGCAGGAAAGGGAGCTGAGAAAAAAACACCTCCGGTTGCCACTTACTCCCCTCTACCCCGGATAAGAGCTAATCCCCTCTGCTCCCGGCAGCGCTGGGCCGCCTGGGCTAGGAGGCCTAGCCCGCTGTTGGAGAGGGCAGGGAGGGGAAGGGGAGACAAGGAGGGGTGATTACCTGAGCAAATCGGAGTCTGAATCCAACGAGAATCTGAGAGAGGGGGAAAGAAATCCACCCCCCTCCCTCCTCAGAGGAGCCGCCGCCGCCGCTGGGCCACCGCCGCCGCCGCGGAGCAGGAGGAGGAGGGGAGATAATATAACAACAATAATCCGGGCCGGGAGGGGGGCTGGCTCCTCTTCCGTCTCCTCCTCAGTGCAGCGAACATGTAGAGCCGGGGGGTGAGCGGCCAAGACAAATCCCTTCCCCCTGCGCCTGCTTCACAACATCAACAACGGCCGGGCCAGGCCGGGCCGCGACGAACCGGTTCCGAGGCACTCTCCGGGCCGCGGGGGAGCAGGGGGGTGGCCGGAGGGCGCAGCGCTGCCAAGGGGTCGCCGCCGCCGCCGCCAGTCCCTCTGTGTGCGCGGGTGCAGGACGGCGGGGGACGGGTCAGCCTGGGCACGGTGAGCCGGTACCGGGCGGGGGGACAGGGGGAAGAGGAGGAGGGGGAAGGATCTTGTGTGTGTCTCTCTCGCTCCCTCTCAGAACAAAATGCCGACCGGAAGTGCAGCTGCAGGAATGACTCCCTCCACCGGCGCCAAACACCAACAGCCTCCCCCTTCCCTGCGCTGCCTCCTCCTCGCCCGCTCGCTCCCTCGCTCGCTCAACCAACGCCGCTTCCGCCGCCACAGCACTACTCGGCGCCGCCGCAGCTGGAGCTGCTCCCTCCGCCTCGCCTGGCCTGGCCTGGCCTGACGGCGGGCACAGCAAGCATCCACGGCGGGGCCGCCGCTGCGCTTCCACACCCCTGAGCCTGCAGCACCAGTTTCTCTTTCCGTTTTTTTTTTACCCTCCTGGTGCGCGGAACGAGACCAGAGTTTACGCTCGGCCCTGTGCAGCGGTAGAAGCAGCCAGCGATTTGTGAAGAAGTGGCCGTTTTAAAAACAAACAAACAAACAAAAAACCCCAACCATAACTTTTTGGGTTTTATCTTCCGCATGGATGGGGGGGAGGAGGACTGCAAAATGCTGCCTCGCGTCAAGGCTTAAAATGAATGCACAGGGGCTGCAGTGCCCCTCTCCCGGCGGGTGAGGTGTGTCAGACCTGGGAGACTTGCTGGAGTTACCGTTACCGCTCACGTTCGGCGCTGCGGGTGCGAGGGGGCTGTGCCGCAGGAACTGGAACACCCTACGCTGACAGTCTTGCCGAGGCGAGGGATTTCCATCTGGACATACCGAACTGGAGTGGCTTTTAAAAACAACCTTTTATGGACGAGCACAGGGGAAAATGCTGATGTTCTGGTGAAGGCTCCTTCACTGGAGGCTGATGGTCCCCGCCGCCACCAGATTTACTGGAAATATTTTAATTGTGGGTTGCGAGTGTTTGGAGAATGTCCTAGTCTGAAACATTTTGATACTCTTCTGTACAGGTAAAACTGTGATTAATCACAGCACAAGATAATAGGGAAGAAGCATTTATATCTGATGAATTAACTATACCTTGTACTCATGTTGTTTTGCGCGTTGGCACTTGGACAAAAATCCCTTCATTTCTAGAAGCCTTGTTTGTCTGCCAGCTTCAGGATTCAGCCATACAGTTGGTCACAGCTGTAAATACCCTGTGACATAAAAACCACCCTTTCAGCTCTGGATGGATATCATTTGCACAAAGGGATAGCATCTTACACCAATGCACCTGAATTGCACTCCAAGGGTTAGGATTTCCCAAATAATGCTCTGTCTTTAATACAGATTTAAAATGTCTCTCCCAAGCTTAAACAACTAGTAAATTCATGATGTTGGATAAACCAAAGTTTGTTTTGTAGTTTTTGAAAGCAAAGAAACAAAGATGGCACTGGAGAATACAGTAATTCAGTACTGGAAATACTCATATCTGATGGGTACGTATGTAAACTTAATGGAAACAGACAAAACCAGGCTCTGAAAAAAAAACAATGTATTGCATACATTTGTTCCAAGTTAATACAAAAGGTTCCAATGCTGTAATCATTTATGCATTTACAACTTCAAGTTATCCATCTGAAATAAAGGGAAATAATTGTTGTAGCAAATGAAGTGTATTCCTAAATCTTTGTGCTCAATCTAATACAGTGTAACTCTGGAACTCAAGGTGGGAAATATTTATCTTCTTTTGCTAATAAGCTAAAGTTTAATGAACTGCCTGTCTGGAGTTCACATGTAAGTATGTGGACATACGCACCCATGAATTCACAGGAAAATATGATTCTAAACTGACAAAAGTTGGCCTGAAAATACCACTTCAATCTGTTTGTAACAGAATGTTACCAATTCATGTTGATGGAGTCTTTCTGTGATTTAGTAATTTATTTATATAATGACTACATTTTCTTAAGTAGTGACTTAGTATGTAAATATAGTGTAAATAATGACATTTTCTTTTTCAAATGCCAAAGGGTTTAGGCAGCACAAACATCATGGTAGAACACAACACCTATTTCACAGAATCAGAGAATCACTAGGTTGGAAGGGACCTCTAAGATCATCAAGTCCAACCCATGCCCTACACCTCCACTAAACCATGTCATCAAGTTCTATATCCAGTCTTTTTTTAAACCCATCCAGGGATGGTGACTCCACCACCTCTCTGGGCAGACCGTTCCAATATTTTATTATTCTTTCCTTGAAAAACTTCTTCCTAATATCCAACCTGTACCTTCCTTGGCGCAGTTTAAGACTGTGTCCTCTCGTTCTGTCCGTTGCTGCCTGGTGAAAGAGACCAACCTCCACCTGTCTACAACCTCCCTGTGCGGAACCCCCCATCCCCGTTAACCCCCGGTTCCCCCCAGCTGCCGCCGCCGGTACCAGGCGGATGGAGCTGAGCTGCGGAGTGGGCGGCAGCGCGGCTGCACCCCGGCGCCCGGGCCCCCGCCCGCGGCTGCCGCCGTTCCGCCGGTGCCGCCGATGGAGGGTGAGGAGTACGACAGCCTGCCCAGCGGAGTCTTGCTCGGCACTCACATGATAGCCGGGGCGGTGGCGGGCATCATGGAGCACACGGTCATGTACCCGGTGGACTCGGTCAAGACCAGGATGCAGAGCTTGCAGCCGGACCCCAAAGCCCAGTACAGGAGCGTGTACGAAGCACTGAAGAAGATTGTCCTGACGGAGGGTTTCTGGAAGCCTTTACATGGGATCGATGTCACCATGCTGGGGGCTGGCCCTGCCCACGCCATGTACTTGGCCTGCTATGAACAGATTAAAAAGTCTCTAAGTGACACTTTCCAACATGGACGAAACAGCCACTTGGCCAATGGTATAGCTGGGAGCATGGCCATGCTACTCCACGACCCAGTGATGAATCCTGCTGAAGTGGTGAAGCAGCGGATGCAGATGTTCAACTCCCCTCACAAGTCCGTCCTGGCCTGCATAAGGACAGTGCAGAAGACGGAAGGGTTTGGTGCCTTCTACCGCAGCTACACCACGCAGCTCACCATGAACGTGCCCTTCCAGGCCATTCACTTCATCACCTACGAGCGCATGCAGGAGCACATCAACCCGCACAGGAAGTACAACCCGCGGTCCCACTTTGTCTCCGGTGCCATTGCGGGGGCGGTGGCAGCCACTGCCACCACTCCTCTGGATGTCTGCAAGACCCTGCTCAACACCCAGGAGAACATGGCCTTGAGCTCTGTGAACATCAGCGGGCACCTCACAGGCAAGGTGAATGCCTTTAAGACTGTCTATAAGCTGGGGGGTGTCTCGGGGTACTTCAGGGGGGTGCAAGCTCGTGTCACTTACCAGATGCCCTCCACAGCCATTGCCTGGTTCGTGTACGAGTTCTTCAAGTACTTCCTCACAAAGCACAAGCTGGAGAAGAGAGCATCCTAGTGAAGGGCTCCCAGGGTGAATGCAGGCCTCGTGTCCCTTCTCTGTGTGTGTGTGTGTGTGTGTGTGTCTGTACCTGCAAGCCAGCCAGCTCTGGATCTCTGCTAAGGGAAGTACCAGGTTCGTGGTGGATTCACAGCTGATGTCTGCTTCTCCCTTCCTCAGGGATTCAAGTGCTCCTCAGCTGCATGTCCCCCTCCTTGCTCCATGAAAAGATTTATAAAGACTCATCATAATAATATATTTAATAACTTTATTTTGGAGAAGGGAAATTGCTGACTGATATTTTTCTCTCTGAATAAGTGGAAGATGTAGTTTACTCCTCACTGCAAAGCTTGGGTCGGACAGCCCAGGCTGGGGTGGTGGCTTTTTTACAGCAAAGAAGCAAAATATCCTGTCACAGAACACCTATTTGACTACAGTTTAAGCCAGAATTTTCCAGTGAGAATGTCATGGGGCCATTTCACACTTTTAAAATCCCGTTCAACTAAAAGAATTTATAGAAATTACTGGTTTTGCCTGAGTACTATGATGTTATTATCTGCATAAGAAAACAACTAATTTAAGTCATTAGGTCTTTCAGAAGGTGACATAACAGATGAGCAGATCAGGATTTTTTTCTTCTAAAAGTAAATTAAGTATTTTTTTATTCCATTAGATATTACTGTAACACACTTTTTTAAAAGGAAAGATCAAATTCTCCAACTGCATTTAGACAAGTGGTTCTTTATATTCCTTTTGTCTTCGAAGGTCCACTCATAGCAATTTAATTCAGAATGGAGGCTCATTATGTTTGCAAGAGATATTTTAGTATGCATGCGGTTCATATCATTATGTCTGAAATGGCCAGGAAAAGGGATAAATCAAGTATTTCAGACATTAACTGGACACATACCAAGACACTTTCAACCTTATTTCTGTTCCAGGCCTTAGTCATGGGGTGGAGCTAGTCCTCATCTATATGGGAGGAGCTTTGCAGTCACACAAACAGGACTGTAGCACACCGACCATACATGGCACTGAACAAAGCTGGTGGCAGTGCGGAGAGGGGCAAAGATCTCTGAATTTCCCTGACAAATCCACACTTTTGCAGTCCTGAAAATGAACTGCAAGTTTCAGAGTAAAGCTTTAGAACCTGTCCCCTTGGATGTCAAGGGAGAATGTGTCTTTTGCCCCATAAATCTAAGCTAGTTGCACAGCCAATTATTCTGAGGCTCATTTCTTGTACTTCTTCAAAAAGTACTTTAATATGGTTTTATAAGGCAGGAATTAAAGATCTTCATGCAGACAGTACTGTTTTAAAAATGTATTTATCAAGCAATTTTTACAAAATACATGGTAAATTGTAGGCACCTCTTACGCTGCTGTTCAAAACTATGCACTAAGGTAAGTTTTCTAAATGCAAAGACAAGTGTGTGTGTGTATGTACCTTGTTGAAAATCGTGAAGAGGCCTCTTTGCCCTCTTTACTCAGATGTTAACTTCCCTGACTGCTACATGTTGGTATTCAGCTTCATAAATTATGGACAGCATGTAGTATTACAGTAAAAATACACCTGGCACCAATGTTTTCTTAGAGGTTGCTTGCTGTCATCTGATTACATTTTTCCTATAGAATCAATGAAAATATATATTGTGCTTTTACATTTCTGTCTCTTTTAAGGGCTGATATAGTATAGAGGTAGGTACCTCTCATTTTAAATTGTTAATGGGATGCACGAACATCCCATTGAAATATATTTACCTTTTATTAATTTATATGTAGTATGTATGTCCAGGCAGATTCTTTTAAATGACAGTGAAATAATAAAAACCGTATTTTTTTAATCATTGAAAATAACTTTCCTATAGAATTTTGAGAGCTCATTCTCTGAATGTAATCCAATGATGCAATCATTATCTATCATCCTAAATTTAAGTATTCAAATTATTTAGAATCTGGTGTTAAGACTGGACTACAACAGGGAGTAGGAAGAATGTAATAAAGAATGCTGTTGACATAAAGTTATGTTCTTCATTGACTTAGTTCACAGCAGCAAAAATAACACATAATCAACTCAGTGAGGAATTTTTGTTGTGAGAAGCAATATTAGTATCAGATGAGGTTCTCAATAGTACATGTAAAATAGAAAGCCAATGAAGTCTGCAGACTGAGGAGTACAACATTTGTATAGTTACTTGCTCTAAGCTTACAACTTGATGGTGACTACTGATAAATATTTTTTTTCTGGTAAGCCACATGGAGGTAATATTTTTTCCTTCTTGTAATTATTTAGCAAAATTTACCAAAAAGAGTAAGGTCCCTCTTGTTGGCATCCCTTCACTTCAGCATATCAACCAAACCACACAGCTTGGTGCCATCAGCAAACTTGCTGAGGGCACACTCAATCCCACTGTCCATGTCATAGAATTGTAGAATCATAGAATAGTTAGGGTTGGAAGGGACCTTAAGATCATCTAGTTCCAACCCCACTGCCGTAAGCAGGGATACCTCACAATAAACCATGTCACCCAAGGCTTCATCTAACCTGGCCTTGAATACTGCCAGGGATGGAGCACTCACAACTTCCCTGGGCAACCCATTCCAGCATCTCACCACCCTAACAGGAAAGAATTTCTTCCTTAGATCCAATCTAAACCTCTCCTGTTTAAGTTTGAACCCATTACCCCTTGTCCTGTCACTACAGTCCCTAATGAAGAGCCCCTCCNCCAATCTAAACCTCTCCTGTTTAAGTTTGAACCCATTACCCCTTGTCCTGTCACTACGGTCCCTAATGAACAGTGTCTCCCCAGCATCCTTACAGGCCCCCTTCAGATACTGGAAGGCTGCTCTGAGGTCTCCACGCAGCCTTCTCTTCCCCAGGCTGAACAGCCCCAACACTCTCAGCCTGTCTTCATATGGGAGATGCTCCAGTCCCCTGATCATCCTCGTGGCACTCCTCTGGACTTGTTCCAACACTTCCATGTCCTTTTTATGTCACCATCAAAGATGTTGAACGAGACTGGTCCCAACACTGATCCCTGAGGAACTTCACTCGTTACTTGTGTCCAGCTGGACATTGAGCCATTGACCACAACTCTTTGCATGCAGCCATCCAACCAGTTCTTATCTACCGAGTGGTCCACCTATCAAATTGATGTCTCTCCAATTTAGAGGCAGGGATGTCAAGTGGGAAAGTGTCAAAACACTTTGCACAAATCCAGATAGGTAACATCAACTGTTCTACCCCTGTCCTTCAGTTCCATAGCCCTATCATAGAAGGCCACCAAATTGGTCAGGCAGGACTTCCACTTAGTGAAGCCATACTGGTTGTCACCCACGACCTTCTTGTTTTGACATGCCTTACCATGCCTTCCAGGAGATTCTGCTCCAAGATTTTACCAGGCACAGAGGTGAGAATGACTGGTCTGTAGTTCCCTGGGTCATCCATTTTCCTCTTCTTGAAAATGGGGGTTATATTTGCCCCTTTCCAGTCTTTGGGAACTTAACCTGGCTGCCATGATTTTTCAAATATGATGGCCAGCAGCTTAGCAACTTCATTTGCCAGCTCCTTCAGGACCTGAGGATGGATTTCATCAGGTCCCATGGACTTGTGCATGTTCAGGTTCTTAAGAAGGTCTCAAAGCAGATCCTCTCCTACAGTGGGCCTAGGGTCTTCATTTTCACAGTCCCTGTGTCTGCCTTCCAAGACTTGCTTGGTGTGCTCAGAACATTTGCCAGTGAAGAATAAGGCAAAGAAGTCCTCAAGAACCTCAGCCTTCTCCAACTCCACGGTAGCCAGCTCTCCCGATAGCTTACGGAGAGGTCCCTAATCTGTCTTTTATTTGCAAAGTAATAGAATCCCTTCCTGATATCTTTAACATCCCTGGTCAAGTTTAATTCTGACTGGGCCTTATCTTCCATAACCTGGTCCCTAGCTTCCTGGACAACATCCTTGTATTCTTCCCAGGCTGCCTGTCCTTGCTTCCACCTTTTAGAAGCCTCTTTCTTTCTTTGAAGTTTCCTCAGCATCTCCTTATCCATCCAAGGAGGTCTCCTGGCCCTCCTGCTGCCCTTCCTTCTAGTTGGGACACAACACTCCTGAGCTTGTAGCAGGTGATCCTTGAACATCAACCAACAGTCTTGGGCCCCCCTGCCCTCTAGGGCATTATCCCATGGAATCCTACTAAGCAGGTTCCTGTAGAGGCCAGAGTCTGCTCTGTTGAAGTCCAAGGCAGTGAGCTTGCTGCACGGTCTTCTCACTGTCCTGAGGATCTCAAACTTGACCATCTCATGATCATTACAACCAAGGCTGCTGTGGAGCGTCACATTTCCAACCAGCCCTTTGCTGTTGGGGAGCACGAGGTCAAGCATGGCACCTCTCCTTGTCAGCTCCTCTACTACTTGCAGAAGAAGCTGTCTTCCACACAATCAAGAAACCTCCTGGATTGCTTGAGCCTAAACTTCGGAAAGGAAGCAGGTACCATTCGTGTTACAATTTCCTTAACTTCCCACAAATTATTTTTCTTCCTTTTCCTTTTTTTTTTTTTTTTTTTTTTTTTTTTTATT
>NDXB01020551.1:176240-189926 GCA_002631895.1 Agapornis roseicollis
TTTTTTTTCCTTTGGTTTTAATTGGAGCCTTACATAACTTTATCCTCTCAATGTCCTGTTTTGGGTAGGCACTGGGAAAACAACTGTCATTCTTTTATAAGCCAGATACAGAACTGCATGTCAGCTATAGCAGAAATCCTGCGCAAGTTCATACAATAACTCTTGAGGGCCATTACAGATTATTTTGAGAGACAAAGATAAAAATATTTGGGAAAATTTATTTTATTCTTACTTTTTAGGGTGTAAAGATGAATCAATACAGCTTCATGGGCCAGCAAGTAAATGTGGACATTCATCTTCTGGCAAAGGATAGGAGTTAAAAATTGTCCTTTAGAAACAGAAAGTCCATTCTATTGAGTTCAGCTATAAGCCCTACTCATATGGATTAAAGAACTGTAAGAACATCACATCATGCTTAAATTGCCTTACCACTCTGTTTTAATGAACTTGCCAGTAAAAAGAAGGTTTAAGACAGAGATATGTCTTGAACCATGTATGTTAAAAGATCTTCTTGGGCTTAGGCCTTTAAAAACTGCTTCTTTGAAAGAAAGCAGAACTTTTCCATTCCTCAGATACTGAAGTGGCAACCATCTCAGCCAGAATATTCAATGGCTACATGTAAACTAACAGGTTAGACATGCCTGGGACTGTTCACTGGCATTAAGGGTGGTAGTCACATAATGTTTCATGCCTTTATTACTAAACTCTTATTCTTCAAAACAGAATCGTCACATGCATCTATTGTCCATTGGGAATGGTTCCTGACTCACACCAACTCCCAGACTGTGCCCAGAATTGTTTTGGAAAGTGCTAGCTGACATGCTTTTAGCCTATGCCAAGGTCTATTTGAACACTTTAATAGACAATTTTTAGACAAATAATTTCCAGTGTCCATGAATGTTTTGTGGTGGTTTCATTGACAGTGCACTTTATGGATACACCTAAACAGTCTCCTTGGAGTGATTAGCCAAAAGGAAGGTAAGAAGGAACTGTGGTTACTCACCTAGATATAAATCATGTTCATATTTCCAGTTAATCCTTTACTGATGCAATTCATTACCTATTTTTTTCTTAACCAAAAACCTGACAGAAGTTGATTGAAATATGGCTATCAACTTAGTTAACTGATCATGTGGAGATATTTTTAAAAGTCTTATTCCATGGCTAAAATAGCCTTTTAACTTGCAGCATAAGTCTCTCTTTCTTTTAGACATCCTGTGGCCCTTTATGTAAGGATGTTACAGTGAGAACAGGAACAGAAAACACACATTGTGCAATAAGATGAAACAAACACAAAACAAACTTTTCCACTTCTTTAAATTATGGTTGTCAACATCAATTAGTAGTGAAAATAACTTCTAAAGTGAATTAAAAGGGAGTCAGGATAAATAAAACATCACTGGGTATTTTCTGAATGCTGTGTATTTCACTCCTACTGAAGAGAGAAAAAAAAAAAAATTACTCCATTTTGTAACTGGACACTTGCTGGTAATTTGCTTCTCAATGTGGCCATAGGGACAAACAGCAGTCCACCTACTTTGTCAGCATTTTGGAAGATGTGTGAGTGCTGCATGAGTGAGCAGAAAGCAGTATTAACTTGTCACAGATTTAATTTCTTAAATACATGCAATGCCATGCATTCTGAAATGCAAAGTCTTTTTATTTATTTATTTTTTTTCTTAACATTTGAAGGGGTCAATAAGTAGCCCAGAAAATTGAACAGTTGACCTGAATAAGCTGTCTAGGCTTTTACAGTGCAATTAAATACAAACTAATGTCTCTGTTTAGGTGGTGCAACAGAAGAAAAGAAAAAAGACTGAAAGAACAATATACATTTTAGGAATGATTAGTATGGAATTCTCAACTACTCAGTACTCAAAAATCAAGCCAAAATGATCTATTTATGAAAAACGTTCTTTTCTGAATCATGACGTATTTAAATTCTAGGTTTTGATATTTAAATTTCTGTATTTATCCTCCCACTATTTCAAAATACCTACACAACTTCCCTCAGGTTACCTAAACTTAATTAATCTTCTTAAAGTCTGTAGTTACAAATGTTGACTACAATGAAAGAAAACTAGTGTGCATAGCATTGTTAATTTGTGTTCATTTACAGTTTTGAGTTACTATTGATCATTTTGTAGGTTTGCCAATTTTTTCTGCTGTATTGCCAGTAAAGATTCCATTCCAGTGCAAGACTTTCCCGAAGACCCTACAATCCGCATACTTCTGCTTTTGCTAGTATGATTTCCGTGCATGGTTCAGTTCATTAAGGTGGCCTGTCAAGCACGATACTGCTGTTATATAAAACATATTACAGGTAGTTGTCATAGACAATGCTCTTTCAAATCACTGGAAGAAGTAGTTAAACTTTCTGGAAAAAGAACAGCCTCCACGAAAACACAGGTACATGTCACCACCCAAAACAAAGCCAGATGCGGATGGCACATGTTTTCTTGGACACCTGAGGATAGGCGTGTGTGAGAAAAACTGTATAAAATGCTACAGAAACAGATGCAGAGAAGACAAAGAGGGCCATACACACACTCGAGCAATCACTGGGAATGTAGCTCTAAGAGAAAATGGAGCAAAAGAGATTTAAGGTAACTACCAACTGAAAAGGACTTGAGACTGAGTAAAATTCACCTCTGGTTTCAGAGGAAAAGAACATACACCCAATCTTTATATGTAGACTGCATCAAAACATCCAATGCCATTATACATTTTTTCTGGCAGAGACAATGCACTAGTTATTCAACTCAAAGAAGGTAAGAATACGTTTCAAGTTTAAAGACAGTTGCCTTCTAATAGATCCATTAAACTAAAATAATCTGGCAGCATTTAAAGTATGAACTTTCCTGTCAGGAAAACATATACACATACATCATAAAGTATTTTTTATAGCGTAGTCAAATAGACTAGTTAAATGTTTACAGAGGCAAAACAGAATGTACTGTGCCTTTGAGTAGATGGTAGTAACGTATAGGCTATATATTTTGATGTTACCCTCATCTGAGCTTTCCTTTTAGTCATCTAATTCGGTCATCTACTTAAGTACTAAGAGAAGTTTGAGGTGTTTGTTTAATTTTTTAAAAACCAGATTCATAACTATAAATGCAGCTTTTTGTAGTTCATTTTAATTTTGAATGGGAAGCATCAGCTTTTAGTCATGATATTCTTAAGGTCCCCTTATTTTCTATATCATCTCATTAACACCAGCTAGAACTTCAAAAGTGAGAAAAATGCTTAGCATTCCTATACTGTTGATGATTAACTCAAAAATATAATGTGGCCTATGGGGAAAGAAGCGTCACATACATGTTTTTATAGCCTGCCTGCAGGGCTTTGTTTCATCATTATGAATATTGTGTTATACAGCATTCTGATGGCATTCATAGTGTTAAGAAGTTGGTATAAAACTGGGTAACTGTTGAACATTCATGATCTATCAAACTGATCCTTAGCAGTCACTTACACATTTTTTCTCCTTCTCAATCCTTTTAACAATCTTCCCTCCCAACCATAAAAATGTGCATTTTTAAATTAAGATTTTTCTTACCAGGCCTCTACCAGCTCTGCCCTCTTCTAAAAGCAGTTCAGAGATGCCTATATGAGACTTCTTTATTGTAGGTGTTCTTCACATGTAAATAGATATAATTTGTCCAGTTCCCCAAAATTTCATTCAAAATGCTATCAACTGATGCCAAAATGCCTGAAATAGAAAATTTCGTATGTAATTTCGGGGAAGTTATAAAGCTGCAATAACCTGACTACAGAAATACAACCACATATTTAGGTAGCTATAGAAGAATAGCTATTTAATGCATTTAGGAATATTTTTTTTTTTTCATCTACAGAAATGTAAAGAACTGTCCATGTATCAAGCAACAAAGTTACACTACTGTTAATCTAATAGGTTTCCTCCAGCATACATTATTTCATTTGATTGTAAAACCATGCTGCAACTTTTTCTAATTAAATGCTATTTTTGGTCATGTGTTAATGCAGAGCTCAAGAAAGGTTCTGGATTGCTAGCTTAGCACACTTAAGTCCTTTTTTAGTCACAAAACCAAACGTCACAGGAACAATGATTAAAGCAAACTTCCTGGTGCTGCTTCAGTGGTGCACTGCAGAGGGACCCAGAAAGCTAGAATGTAGCTCAACCTCTCACATCTTTCTCCTCAGTAGGTGGACTCTCCCTATATACTATGTTACCACAGTATTACTGTTTATACTGTTCAGCTGGTACTTAGGAGTAATTGGACAGGCAAGAAATGTTCTTATTAATCATAAAGAAAATACCAGGTTAAAAATGTCAATTTGGCTTCCCAAAGATGATAACTCTCCCAGTCACTTAAATTTTATGCTCCTAATTTGTTTATTCTTTGTGATTTTGGCTTGCTTTTCTCAGTTAGTTTGCTTGGCATTTGAGTTGCCTATGAAGGACTGCACGTTTATGATCCCACATAAATACTTTTAGGAGGATTGAAGACTCTCTTAAGCTGCTCTTATACCAATAGCTGTTCTTATACCAGCTACTTCAGGAACCTTTTAAGTGCGCCCGGTTTCCTTCTGTGTAGGTGCAGATCAAGGAACCCAGCTCCTCACTTTCTCGATAAATACCTTTATGGGCCTGTAAATCAAAGATGTGTGGTATAATTTCCCAGTAGCATAAAGTTGGGTTTTTTTACTATATGTAAGTTTTAAGCAGATCCTAAAAACCCCACAATTTATATCGAAGACAACCCAAAGTGTAATAAGAAGTCTGAAGAAGCCCCCAGTGCCCCAGACCCGCCTGTGGGGGATCTCAGCCACTCAGCCCCGACTCTCCAACACTCTGTATGAAATCTGGTAGAATTACTTGCGTTTATGCTCAGAACTCCGAATCTGTCTGTTATACCTCTTCTACCGAGCATCTTTTGGTTCAGCACTTCAGATTATATTATTATTCGCAATAATGAAAGCCACTGGCCTCCGGACCGAGTACCGCCGGCTGCCCCCCCACTTCCCGCGCCTTTGTCACGCCAAACCGCTTCCTTCCACCACCAGCGCTCCCATGCCCTCCCTTTTTTCTCTCCTCCCAGCCCCGTTCAGGTAAACGAGGCCTGCTATGAGCAGCCACTGCCCACTTAGGAGGAAAACTGGTGATGAAGGAGAAACCGAAGTGGATCTAAACACACCTAACACGCCCGGCCACTCCAAGCACACTACCGGGGTGCAGTCTCTCCTCCTCCCTCAGACCAGCCTGAGTGGAACTTGCCCACGCCCGGGAAAGGAGAAAGGTGACCTCAGGATTTTACCTCAGATTTACCTCTTTTAATTCATAGATATGTTCCTTTTACTTTTTGATGACAGTTTATAGCTCTCCTTTCTAAATTCTGTCATTAATTTTACAGTGAATAATTAACACTTTGTAAGTAGATTCCCCCCTCGGAGGAAATGGAACAGTCAGCACCAAGGCTCAACTTTTAACCCCCTTTCTGCCAAGGCCCAGCCTCCCTCTGAAGAAGGTTGCTCCTGCTATAGAATTTGGATCCTGCTAAACAGCTCTGCCACACTTAAAACACCACGGGCTGGTCCGGATTGTGCGAACAGTTCAATATAGACATGGGGAAAACAACTGCCAAGTCTCAAGATGGACTTAGTCAGTCATCCAATGTGTTTTCTTCTTATGCTATGGAACTGTGTAACAGTGCTTAAATATTGATTGGGTAAAGTGATTTTTTTTTTTTTTCCTTTCTTTTTGAAGTTTTCCGGTGCAAAACATAGTAGGTTCTGCTGCCCAGTGACAATCTCCTTGTCGCGGGGTTGTGTGTTGCTGTTGGTCTCAGGAGAGCAGTAGCTCCTCCATTGAGCTAAGTCAGCTTTCGGAAACAACTTTTTTTCTCTTGAGCAGTAACCGGAGACATGGAGGTGACCTGACCTGAGACCTGAGGTCCTAACCTGCTTTTCTCAATTTAATCATTTACATGTCTATTGTAAGATGGTATGGGTTTTCAGATACAGTCTTTCCCAATTGCATTTGCTGGGGAACTGAAGAAAATTGTTTTAAATGTACTTACTTTTTTAAAACAGTGTAATATGAAGCATCATTTAGATCACATTTCTGTTTCTTCAGGTATTCCTAGATTTCTCTATTCCTGCTTCTCAATTTCAAGTGTCGTTTCAATCCCTCAAAGATTTTCAGTTTTCCTAAATAAAAACATGTAAAAACCCTGTTGACTTACTATTATTTCTTAGTCTTTTCAGTCCGTTGGCTCTAGTATATACTAGAAAATCTATTTCCCCTCCTCAGATTGCCTCCCATGTTTGCAGCAGCGGATCTTTTTGTAGTTTTCCCCAACCTACAATGTTTTTCTTTCTTAAATGTTTTTCAGTCTATATTTTCCATCTTTGCAACTTGTCCTAACCAGGACTCATTCCTTAGACTACTCTTTTTCTTTCCATTCTTTTTTATTTTCTAGTTCCCACAGGATAATATTCTGGATCATACTGAACTGTATAGTAAGAGCCATTTACTTTTTTTAAGGAAGGGAGGCATATGGCTTAAAGTAAATTTGGAATAGAATTGTTACTTTTATTCCAAGTCCTTAGGGCTATTAGACGTGTTTGTAGCAAGAAGTGCATGGAAGAGTACTGACATAAGAACTTCTGTGAGTTCTGCTAGTGCAGGAGAGTTTTTTCCAGTAGCCTCCTAAGTTATATGATGTAAGAATTGCATTCCTAGAAGGCTGCATGCCAAGCAAGGTAACTTGTGCTGATGTCTGACCATGAGTATTGGTATCCTATTTCCTTTGACAAACTAGACATTAGAATACTTAAATTTACTACATCTGTATAGCTTCTTGTCTGAAAAGTGTTTTGCCCATTTGGTTTATATTTCGATGTTAGACCTAGTTTTCCAATCGAGAAAGCACACATGGTGTACAACTGCAACCACAACTCTTAAAAGTAAGTAGAGAAGAAAACCATTTTGCAAAATAACAATATATTGCAAGTTTTTGTTTAATACAATTCATGTAAGAAATGTCTGCTGTTGCTTACAAAAGTTGGGCAAGTTTTTAAAATAGAGTAAACTCATTCACCCAGTGTATTTTATTGTTTGCTTCTCTTCAGTCTAATGTAGAGCTTTCCTTTTCATGTAAGGAAGTGTTGGGAGCACTGGGAACTTTTGGAGTGGTGGTTGATTCTGTTAAGCCCTGATTCCCTCTCCAGTTTAGCTCCAGAAAGCACTTTTACTGTCACACTACACTCACAAACTACGGCTATGATTCTTTGGGGGTTGGTTGGTTGGTTGGTTTGGGCTTTTCTTTCTTGTTTTTTGGGGGGTTTGGTTTGGTTGGTTGGTTGGGTTTTGGTGGGGTTATTGTTTTGTTTTGTTAAAAACCACAGCCTGGTTTTCTTCCTTCAGAAATAAATAAGGAGACAATATGAAGCCTTTTTTTCTGCTCTGGGTTTACCTTTCAGAACAGCCATAATCCTTTCCCTGTAGAAGGCAACTTCACTGCCTTTAACTGCTATTTAAAGTTGTCCATATCACTGATTTTCTGCTGTACTTTAAACTGAATGCACCTTGTGGCTTCTGTAGTTTCTGTCTACTTCTCATGTCAAGAAATTTAGTATTAGGATTATATTTACAAGAAATGGAGTCCCATTAGGTATGTAATTACATAGCTAGGTTAAAAAAAGTACTCTAAACTCTCTATTGATATGTGATGAGATAAATTGCATGCTTTAACAGTTGAAATCTAGTTTGCAAATAGGTACACTAAAATGCTCCATGCCCAGTAAACTTTTCTGAATAATTACCTGCCCTTCTAATGTCCCTGAAAATATCAATATAGATTTTAGCCTTATTAGATACAAAATTTGTCCTGGAACCCGTTTTTTTCTCTACCCTTTTGTGAGAGTTATTGCTTTAAAGCTTCAAAAAGGAAAAGAAGTACTACAAGTCTTCCTCTATTCTTTGAAGTTTTTACCTCAAAGACATATTTTTCCATTAGTGTTGTCTTCTTGTCCCTGTTTGAGGGATTGAGCAAGTTATAACCAGTTGTTTTATTTCCCTAAAATAATCACACCAGTTTTGTGGCTTGTTAATTCACAATGAACTATTTGTACTGGATGTTTACTCTAAATAACAGTTAGGGAACAGTTTATCATTTTTAACTTCCAAGCATGGAATTTATGGCATTTAAAACTACACTAATTACTTCGGTCTAAAATGGTGAAAGGTTAGAAAAGGCTGAGCTGTTGGTCTGTTTTTCTGTCCTACAGTTAATTGTTCTCAGGACATAAGGATTCAAATAAAGGAGATAATGTAAAACACATCAGAGCATTCGGGCAAGAACTTGCTTTCCTACCCGTGAAGGTCAGCAACGTCGTGTCTCTGTCTGTGGAAGATGAAGGCAAGTGAGGGTGTTGAAGGCAGTAGCAGGGTCACACGGGAGCAGCTCAGGGACCGCCGCTATTCGCTTCTTTCCCACTAGATGGTGCTAGAGGAACAGATCTGGGTTCCTCTTAGGGTTGACAGCACGTTGACATCCCGTGGAATAAAAAAACTTAATGCAATCTGACTCATGCGTAGCCTGTGAGATATAGGCGGACAATTAAAAGTACTTTCAAGCAAGCTTCTTTCCGGTTTGTAGAAAGTGCAGTCCATTATAAGCTTATAAAGCAGGATGAACTTTATCAAGAGAGAGGAGGTATTTGAGTCTGAGTAATTGATGTGTAGATATGTGTGGTGATAATCCTAATGCACAAAACTTATTTTAGGACACTTTGGAGGAAGATGCATTTTAGAAATTTGGCATTCTAAATGGCGTCAGTGGTAATCTTTCATCTAATTAAAACAGAATGGCTTAATTCAGCCCATAGCAGTCTATCAATCCATATGGCCCTGTGGAAGGCCCTAATTATAACAAAGACAGCAGTGTGTGAATCTGCTTTTTGTACAGGGGCTTAGGTAAGCATAGAGAGCAGCCAAAGTTAGAGTTATGAACATATTTAGAAAGACTTGTATCAAAACCCCTGTGATATATAAACATGAGGCAATTGGATGTTACAGAGCTGTGGGAAAGTAGTGGCACATATGGAGAGTAACTGCTAGCAGTTCAAAGATTCATTCTTTTTTCTCACATGTAGAAATAAATAGGGAAAAATTCTCTTTGCTTGAGCAGTTTTGTAAGTGTGGGCTGCTCACAAAAGATTTACTGCACAACTTTTACTTCTTAGTCATTTTCCTGCTTCTTTCTCTGATCTTCTACATTATATAAAGTGCTTATTCTGAAGGGCTGGTACTTCTAAAAGGGTGTGGGTTATCTAAGATGCAGTCTACGTCCATGAAAATACAACATAGGAGTACTGAAAATATAAGAGTAGTGGATAATTAAAGTTAATTCGAAAAGCTTGGGTTTGAGGCCAGAAAAACAATCTTGCATCTAAGTAAATCAACTAAGTAGAGGAGAAATCTCTACAGACTGAAACTGAGAACTTAATACAAAGTGCAGTGCCACCATTGCTGTCTCTGAGGCAAGGATTTAATTCAGAATATTTTCTTAAAAAATGAATCTAAGAAATTTTAGAAACCACTGGCAAGAGCATTTGAAATTCTATGCTGCTGTGGTTCAGTTTCTCTAAAATAGGAACTTGGGGTTTATTCCTCCTTTAACTTTCTCTGACTGAAAAAGAAGTCTGAATCTTGTCAGCCAAATGATGGAGACAATAGTTTCCCTTCTTATCTCAAAAGGCCTCATGAATAGCTAATATTTATGCTCCTATATCTGTGTTTATGTAATATTTATATTTACAGCAGTGTTTGTGACAAGTGTATACTGCATTTGTAAACTAGTTTAAGCCTAAACCGAATAATTTAATAATTAAGCAATAGCTAACTCTGAATTCAACATGCTGTACAAAAAGAAAAACAAAACAAAACAAAAAAACTGTTGAGGAAAAACAGAATTTAATATATGCTCAAAATTGTGTCTTTTTTGTTTTTGATTGTTTTGTTGCTGTTTTGTTTTGGTTTTTGCTATTATAATCACCTAAAATAAGGTTTTCTGGTTAGTTAGAAGAACAGCCTTTGCAATATTTTAGATTTCATTATCTTAGATTTATTTATCTTGCCTACAGAAAAGTTAAAAACATCTAAAAAGGTTTCACAGAAAATTTTACACTTTGTACTGCTATCTGAAAATCAATGAGTTTATCATTCCAGACTTAAGTATACACAGAAAATTACTGCTATTTTAATTAACATTTTCTATAATTTTATGTCACTCTAAACCAGATTTTAAATGGTTCATTAACCATTAGTAAGAAGTATAGATTGTTTTGTTATCAGTATGATTATTAACAACAAATACCAACACATCTTGTTAGAACCTTGCCAGTCAGACCTTTCTTTTCACTTTCTTGAGATGAACCTTGATGTTATCCTTCATTCCATCCTACTGTATCTCTTATGATTGTTCAAAAGTTTTCTTCATGACATTATAAGTTATTATCTTCTCTTTACAGGCAGTAAAAAATCTTGTAGAGAAATTCATGAACATTTTCTCTACTAGTATTGGCCTGAGTAGAACCAGATGACATGTCGATAACATCTCCATTTTGCCTATGCTGTAGCTGCCACTGTTAGAAACATCATTAGAGCTGCATTTGGGGATGGAAAACAAACAAACAGAACTCCTTATAGAGACATTTTCTTGAGGCTGTGGCATGTATTTGCTGAAATTTCTACAATGTAATTTTCCTTCTTACTTTGACGATTACAAGTAGATGGATATAAGCTAATGCAGGATGATCCTGTTCACCTTCTTAACTCTGGGAATGTGTCCCTGCACCCTAGCAGGATGTCAGAATTTGGTGGTCTTTAGGGTTTCTTCCAACCTAAAGCATTCTATAATTCTATGACTTTATGTGTATTTTAACACGCTTTTTCTGTTGCCCTACTGCCACAGTCTTGCATTTAAGAAAGAGCATATCTAGAGATAGGGAGATACCCTCCATTAAAACCTGGTTAAATTAGCATTCTATAGTCTCATCACTGAAGTAAATGATTTTTGGAATCACAGTTTTAGACATCAGATTGCTAAATATAAAGCAGACAGGTTTAACATAGAAAAAAAGCATTGGAAAACTAAAGGGTGCCAGAGGTAAGTTAGCAAAATATTAAAGCAACAAAATTAAAAAAAAATAACCAATGCTGAGCAAAGAAGTGATTTTTCCATCTTTTAATTAAATGTGTTACCTTCTGCCAAATTTGTGTATATATGCAAATGAGCTAGCTGACATTTGAAAGTATATTTAGTATGATGTAAGAAAGGTTATAGGCGCATTCTGTGTACTAACAGTGAGGGATAGTTGGATCCAGGATGTTCATATGTAATAGGAAAATTAAGAGCTGAGGTATATCTACAGTGGTCCAGAAGATTTCTGAAACATGATTTACCTCTAAAAAGCCAACTACACACTTCCTTCTCCACCACTATTTATCCATGTATCCATAATTTATAAATTTTAGTATTGTTTCTATGAGTTTCCCTGCATCAGAACATCAGACTTTCTAGGCTTTAGTTCCAGGCATAATGTGAAAATTGTTAATAATTTTATTTGGTGATGATTATGTTGTGATGTGGGAATTATAGGAGTTTTATGAGGTGAAAAAAAAAAAGAAAAACGTATTTATGATTTTATCTTTATATAAAGCAGGTAAAATAATTTCAATTAAAGTGATGAAAAAAAATGGCTTTACACAAGAATTTAGAGAAATGCAGAAAACCAAGTCTTAGCCAATGGCATTTAGTTGCAAGCTTACTAATGAAATGATATTCAAAATTGTTGTTATTTGTCATAGCAGATAGGGATGCTGGCTGGAGTCTAAATCTTAGCTTATGTTCTGCATTGTAATTTAAGTCCTGACTTTTTGCATTAATTAATAACCTCCCTATCATGTTTCTCCCAAATAGACTCAATACCTTCCACATAATAATTTTTAAAGCAATTAATACAATCTGATATTTTATTGATTATACAGTGTCTCCACAGTTGGACACAAACACATATTCTTTATTTCTATTTTGAAACAAAGGACTGATTTACTTTTGAGTAACATTGCCATACTAAAATTTTCCATCAAAACCCAATAAGTTGGTTACTCTTTAGATAAAAGTGTCCATAAAGTAACTGTGTGTAGGCTCTGTGATATTGCTGAACTGGCCATCGGAGAAAGGACATCCTTGTTTCAGACCCAGTTACTATTGTCTGCTGTACAGTGTTACTGTAAAACTTGAATTTTCTTCCCAGCAGCATTTTGGTTTAGACATTTTCAATTATCTGTGAGCTATATAGTGTTGGATATATAGTTAGAAACATTCAGCTTTGTGGATGAAAGCCATATTTATGCTGCAGTGATTCACTTGTCTCTCACTTTCAACTCTTTGTGTGCCTTCCAGTCCTTTAACATGATTTTCCCCTCTGTCTTTTCAATGCATCTTGCTGCTGTTGGCACTGTCAACTTTTTTTAACTCCTGGGATCTATCTCATATGTCCATTTAATCTCAGTTAATTTCCACTTTTCTAGGCTGTCCTATAGAATCTGTTTTCTAATCCTCATTCTTGATTATTAAAAATCTAGTGAGTTTGTATGTAAGACAATATACATATTGTTGTTTATAAAATCATAGAATCGTTAGGGTTGGAAAGGACCTTAAGATCATCTAGTTCCAACCCCTCTGCCATAAGCACACTATACCATGCCACCCAAGGCTTCATCCAGCCTGGCCTTGAACACTGCCAGGGATGGAGCACTCACAACTTCCCTGGGCAACCCATTCCACCCTAACAGGAAAGAATTTCTTCCTTAGATCCTATCTAAACTTCCCCTGTTTAAGCTTGAAACTGTTACCTCTTGTCCTGTCATTACAGTCCCTAATGAAGTGTCCCTCCCCAGAATCCCTATAGGCCCCTTCAGATACTGGAAGACTGCTAGGAGGTCTGCACACAGCCTTCTCTTCTAGAGGCTAAACAGTCTCAACTTTCTCAGTCTGTCTTCGTATGGGAGATGCTCCAATCCCCTCATCATCCTCATGGCCCTCCTCTGGACTTGTTCCAACAGATCCATGTCCTTTTTATGTTGAGGACACCAGAACTGTGCACAATACTCCAGGTGAGGTCTCACGAGAGCAGAGGGGCAGGATCACTTCCTTTGACCTGCTGGTCACTCTCCTTTTGATGCAGCCCAGGGTGCAGTTGTTTTCTGGGCTGCAAATGCACACTGAAGCCAGCTCATGTTCATTTTCTCATTGACCACTACCCCAGGTCCTTCTCCGCAGGGCTGCTCTGAATCTCTTCTCTGCCCAACCTGTAGCTGTGCCTGGGATTGCTCCCACCCAGATGTAGGACCTTGCACTTGCCATGGTTAAACTTCATGAGGTTGGCATCAGCCCACCTCACAAGTGTGTCAAGGTCCCTCTGGATGGCATTCCTTCCCTCCAGCGTATCCACCGAACCACAGAGCTTGGTGTCATTGGCAGACATGCTGAGGGCACACTCAATCCCACTGTCCATGTCAGTGGCAAAGATGTTGAACAAGACAATAATTACTTGTTAGTACAGAATGCCAGCAATGAGTCAGAAGACAACCCCCCCCCCCCCAAAAAACTTGTCTCATTCTGAAAACAA